>PVJH01000640.1:0-280883 GCA_004026705.1 Nesogale talazaci
AATCAAATGATGCATTGCATTGGACAATTAGACCTATTTTAGATGTTACTTTGAGGATGAAAGTGGCCATGACCCAATCTGTGGCATTTTCAATTGTTTCATATGAATGTGAAAACTGGACCAGGAATTAGGAAGACTAGGGAAGCATTGATGTCTTTGAAATGTTGTGCAGGCAAAGAATATGAGGAATATAATGAATTGCCAAAAGAACAAACAAATCTGTCTTAGAAGAAGTGCAACCAGAATGCATCCCAGAAGGGAGATGGAGAGACTTCTTCTTGTGTATTATGAACATATTATCAGGAGATGGACATCATGCTTGGTAAAGAAGAGGACCAATGAGCAAGAGGAAGACCTTCAGTGAGATGAGTTGACACAGTAGCTGTAACCATACTGTAATTGTGAGTATGGTGTACAACCAGGTATGTTTTGTTCCATTTTATATTGGGTCACAGTAAGTAATATGGTTCTTGAAGTCTTAATCCATTCAGTATGGTAAATGAGAAGAAAGTTTATGAAGATTGAAAACAAGTGGTAAAACATAATTTATAGATAAGGTGATTATGCACATAAATCCAAAAAATATACACACAAATTGTCATTAAAAAGGAAATTTATCAAGGCTTCTGACAACTAGGTCAATATATAAAATAAATTATCTATCATAAATCATTGGAAATGAAATGAAATATTAATTATAATATCCTATTTTTTAAAAATTCTATTATCTTGTGATAATTCTAAAACATTTTGTGAGATAGTTAAGGTTTATTGTGCCAAATTGGTCAAAAACACATGTGGGATTAATTGAAGGATGGAGAGATAAAGAACTCGCTGAGCCTCACCTTTGTTGTTCTCTGGTCTCTTGCACTTTAACGGTCAGACCAGTTGCTGCCACCTTAGCTAGTTCTCTGCCTCAGCTGGCAAGATCACTTCCCATAAGACATCCCTGAGAAAATATCACATGGACCTACCCTCAGTGCCATTCTGAATGCTGGAGAAGCTGTGGAGAGATCCCTCCCAGCGCTGAGATGCTTACACCACCACTGGATTCAAAGACCTTCAATTAACTGGCCTGTTATCCTCCTGCATTTGGAGTGTGTGTGTGTGTGTGTGTGTGTGTGTGTGTGTGTTTTGTGAGTTTGAGGAAGATTTTGCAGATCGGGCAGACATAAAGGCCAAGTTGGACTTATGGGCTTTGACTGAACTGGGTTGGGATGCTTTCTGAATATGTACTTACCCTATATATAAAACTCTCTTATACATAGATGAGTTTCTGTTGATTTTTTTCTATAGTCTACCCAGACTAACTTGTTTTGCAAGTCCTATAAATTGAAAAATGCATATATTTGCCAAGAGAAAGTAAAGACTATTAGGGATTAACCATTAGCCATCCCATTGATAATCTCATGACACATTTTTTGCAGTAATTACAAGCTCATTCTAAAATTTGCATGAAAACACAAAGGACTTAGACTAGCCAAGAAACTTTTGAAAACAACAAAAACCTGGTCAATTTACACAACCCAAACTGCAGACTTACTATCAAACCACAATAATTAAGACAATGAGCACATATCACTATAGACAAAAGGAGACATGAAGTACAATAAAGAGCCTAGAGTCCCAAACACATGTGGTCACTTCATTAACAACAAAGAATCCGCATCAGTTCAGTATGCGATGCGTGCGCTACTTAATAAATAGTCCTTCAGGGAAAAAATGTATTATAATTCCAACCTCATACCATCCCCACAAATCAGTTCAAAATGTCATGTGTACACAACTGTGAAAACAACTGACAAGAGATTATCTGAAAGGAAGATGAAAAAAATTTCATAAACTTGGAGTGCACAAATGTTTTAAACAATAAGCAAAAAGAAAAGGCAAAATTAATAAACATGGATCCATTAATATTAAGAACCTCTGTCTATTAAAAGGCTGAGATACAGATTGCTTGGATGGATTGACACAGGGACCACAACAATGGACTCAAACACAGACAGGAGTATGACAGTGCCACTCGCCCAGGCAGTTTTGCTCCATTCTCTGTAGGGCTGCCATGAGCTGCAATGGACTCCCCAGCTCCTAAAACCTCTCCCCACAGTTATTGTTATGTATATAAATACATATACAAAATTTACATCCATGCCAAACTGACTAGAGTTTACACTGGGAATATGTGTAACTACTATAGACCAATAAATAATAAACAATATAAATGGGGAAAAGACTCGAATAGAAAATTTGTAAAAAGAGAATTTCCATATTGCCTTTCACTTTTTCCCCCCAATGATTTTATCAGGGGCTCTTATCATAATTTATCTTATCATCTAATCATTCCACACATCATTTGTATCAAGTATATTTGAACACAAGCTGCCATATTCATTTCCAAATATTTTCTACTTGAGCCCTTGGAATAAGCTCCTCTTTCCCCCTCCTTTTTTTTTATAAATCCTTTTGTTGGGGGCTCATGCAACTCCCCTCATGATCAATACATACGTCAATTGTATGCAGATCATATTTGCACATGTGCTGCCATCATCATTCTCAAAATATCATCCTTCTACCTAGACCCACGATACCAGATCTTCATATTTCCCCTCCCCCTCCAGAGGTCCTCCCCACTGAACCCTTAACAATTTTCAAATTGTTGCTACTTTTTCATATCATACATTGTCTGATGTGTCCCTTCACTCACTTCCCTGTTGTCCATACCCAGAGAGAAGGTTATATGTAGATCCCTACAATTGGTTCCTTCTTTCTGTTCAACCATCCCTTCATACTCCCGGTGTCACCACACCCACCACTGCTCCTGAAGGGATCATCTATCCTAAATTCCCCATGTTTCTGGCTCCAGTGTACATCCCCTGGTCTAGCTGGATTTGTCTGGTAGAATTGGGATCATAATAGTGGGTGGGAGGAAGCATTTGAGTATAGAGGAAAGTTGCATAGTTTATTGTTACTACATTGTACCTCAACTGACTCATCTCCTCCCTGCAACCCCTCTGTAAGGGGATGTCACTTCAGCACTGATGGGCTTTGGCTCCCCAATCTGTACTGCCTCTCATTTATAATGATATAAGTTTTAGTTCTTTGATACCTGATACCAAACCCTTGGACACCTTGTGGTCACACAGGCTGCTGTGCTTCTTCCATGCAGGCTTTGTTGCTCCTGAGATAGGTGGCCGCTGGTTTACTTTCAAGCCTTAAGACCTCAGACGCTACATCTTTTGATAGCTGGGCACCATCAGCTTTCTTCTTTGCCTTTGCTTATGCACACCTTTGTCTTCAGTGATCATGTCAGGAAGGTGAGCATCATAGAATGCCAATTTAATAGAAGAAGATGTTCTTGCATTGAAGAAGTACTTGAATGGAGGTCCAATGCCCTTCTGCTATCTTAATACTAACTCTATAAGTATTTGCATATAGATCTGTTTCTCCATCATTATATTATATATTATATATTATATATAAATATGTTCATCTATGTACATGTCTGTATTTAGACCTCTATAAATGCTGTTTACCCCCAAGTTCTTTATTCTATTTCCTTTCACTTTCCTCTTACCTCACTATCATTCTCAGAGGCTGAAGATTTTTATGGGGTCACAGTCTCAGCTTCTTTCCTCAGAGCAAAGTGATGGTGGGTTTGAACTGCTGACCTTGTGGCTTCTGGTACAATACTTAACCCACGACTCTTTCATACATTGTTTAAATAAAATTCCCTGCCACTGAGACAATTCTGACCTTAGAAAAAAATATCTGGCAGTCTACTCTTCTCAACCTCAGGCACTAACAAGCCTATGGGGTCCAGTTCTACTCTGGCAGCAACGAACTTAATAAAGATGTAGATGAAGAAGTTTCATTGAAAAAACCTGCTCATAGCTGAGGACACCTTATTTTCAAAATGTCAACAATTTTTGTTCTCTGGTCTGTGAAAGATAAAGAAGGAAAGGTGCTTGTATCTCTGAAATGTTTAGTTCTTTGAGCAATGATGAATAGGAGCGATGTTTTTGTTTGTTTTGTTTTGTTTTTTGCTTCCTTGATAGATGAGCCTCATAAACCTTGGTAAGTTTCTTTCTAGATCATTTTTTCCCATTTTCCCAGAAGTATGTGACTGATTATAAGAGCTGAGTGTTTGAAGAAAATAGTTACTGCTTTATTTGACATTCTTTTAATCAAATACACTCGATCAGCCTGCGTTTGAGTGAATACAGTTTATCACATTATGCTCAGGTATCATTTGATTTTTCTAAATGATTCTTCTTCTGATGCAATGAAAGTATTCTGAACTTCCCTGAAATATTGATGTCCCTCTGGTAGAGCTCAGTAGTAAACAAAGAACAGGAGTGAGAGGAACCAAATATCAGCGCAATTATTCAGGAGTCTTTATGAGTAAAGTGAGTTTGCCACCTAGTAACTATGTGACCTCAGAATTTAACTTCCCTAAATCTCAGTGTCCATCTCTGCATTTAAAACTCTCGACCCAAGAGCCCTCTGGCTAATTCGGACTCATAGCAACCCTCTAGGAAACGGAGAACTGCCTCTTGGGTTTCCAAGGCTGTACACCTTTAAAGGAGCAGATGGCCTCATATTTGTCCTTAGGAAAAGCAGGCCAACTTTAACCCGCTGTGCCATCAGTACGCCTTTATGTCTGTATTTCTCACAGCCAATGAGTTAATTCATTCAGAGGAGCCCTATTGGACAGAACAGAATTGCTCCTATGGGTTTCTGAAACTAGAGCTCATCTTTCTCCCTCAGAGAGGAGTTCTGTACTGCCAACCCTGCTGTTAGCAGCCCACGGTGTCCCACTCTGTCACCAAGGCTCCCTGAAGGTAGGGGATATTACGTGCTTATCTTTGGAAGAGTCTTGATGAAGATGAAGCAAGATGTACAAGGTGTTGAGCATAAAGAAAGCTTTGGTTCATGTTAGCATGTCAGTCGAGGGAGGAGAGAGAATAATCTTTCCATTCAATCTTACAAAATACTATGCCAGGGTTAGAATGGAAACAGGCTATGTATCTCAAGGTGAGGAATCAAGATATGTCACTAAGTAAGTTGGGTGTCCTGGTGGCACAGTCACTTACAAGTTGACCACCAAGTCAGGAGTCCAAAACTGCCAGATGTTCCACAGGAGAGAGTTGAGGCTTTCTACACCTGTCAGCGTCGACACTTTCGGAAGTCCATTGGGGGAGTTCTAACTTGTCCCACAGGGTCACTATAAGTCAGAATTAACTTGCTGGCAGTAAGTTTGCTTTAGTAGGTCTGAGCCCCGGTGGCGTTAAGTGGTTGAGTGCAGGACTGCGGCCCATGGGCTTGGCTCTCAGGAGCAGTGCTGGGTAGCTGCCATGACCACCAGAGGGCAGTGATGCCCCAGCCCACCCAAAAAGTTTGATTTATTAGTTGGGTGGAGTAGCATTGAAGTTGTGCTCTTTTTCACAATGACTTTGTTTTCTCTCTAAGCAGTGAGTCCTTTCACTTTTTGTTTGCTTGTTTTCTCATGAAATTTCTCTATACCATATACTGTGGGAGTTACCTGAGTCCAAGGGGTCTTTTCTTGGTGTAGAGGAAGCAGCAAGGATTTGAAGATGCACAGTTTTGTTCTGTGTTTTACTGAGGGGCAAACTAGAGCTAGGACATCTGGATCCGACTCTTTACACAAACCTCATATCTTCTAGCAGCTCCCAGTCATCTCTCTGGCTCTCTCACGTACTAGCTATGTGATCTGGGTAAATATTTTAAAGACCCTGATTATAAATTTCCTCTGTGAAAATGCACATAGCTCCCTTGTCTATCTCAGAGGCTAATTGGAAAAACCAGTGGACGTAGTCAGATAAAACCCAGGATTTGGAGTGAGAAAACAATTTCAAATCATGTCTACCATTTAACTAGATATATTACTTTGAGCAATCCACTTTAATTCTTCTGAAACTTCAATTTCTCCTTCCAAAATTGAGAATAATAAATAGTAATGATCTCTTAAGTTTGTTAAGCTAAATGAATGAGATAATGCATGCAAAGTATTTAGCATAATTCTTGAAACATTTTGAGCACTCTGAGCATGTTAAGTATCACTATTATTTAGAGTAATATACAAGTCCTTCCCCGCCCCCCAGTAGAGTAACAGTGGCTCTTCTCACTTGGCTCATTTTAAAACAACTTGATGATAAGCCATGTTCAGATCTCCATTTTATTTTCCAATACTATAAGTTGAAGACCTTTCATTCCCAGACCTTAAAACATACTCTACAGTCACGACACTCCAAATAGCCTGGTACTTGTCCAGTGATAGATATAAAGACAAATGGAACTGAAAACCTCCAAATACCCTAGGTATTTATGGTAAGTAGTTATAAGTATCTAATTTTGGGTATAGAAATAAAACACATTAAATGGGCAAGAGACAGCACCATTCAACAAATAGTGCTGGAAAAACTGCATCTTCACCTGCAAAAGAATGAATAAAGGTATGGGTACAGGCCCAGATCGCACTCCATGCAAAAAAGAAGCTCAAGATGGATCAAAGACCAAAATATAAATCACACAATTAGTAAGACCATCAATGAAAAATTAGGAACAAAGTTAAGGACCCTAATATAAGGCATAAACACACTACTGGACATAATGAAAAATTATTATTGCTCTAGAAAGCAATATCAAGAACTTGGACCTACTAAAATATGACATCTATGCACAGCAAAAGAGTCAACAGAAAACCCACAGAATGAGAAAAATATTCAGTAATAATATCAAATAAAGAGCTAATCTCCAAAACTTATAGAATAATCTTAACAAGATTATGTCTCTTTGTACCTCCACCCCCTCAGATAGGTATTATCTATGCCTTTGGTTATAATCCCATTTGTGAATGGATGTTTTTGTAATGTTAATGAAACGGAATTGTTCTTCTTGCTGTTAGGCGTCATAAAGTGAGTTCTGTCTGGTAGTGCCCTGGGCACAAAAGAGCAAAACATTGCCCAGTCCTTAGAATTGTTCCTTTGCTTGAGCCCTTGTTCTGTTCACACAACTGCCTCTTGATCCATGTACAGGTTCCTAATGAACACAATTAACTGTCTGCGAATTCCATTTCTTCTCAAGTCTATCTATAGTGTGTTAGGACCCATGCAGTTATATGCCTTTGCATAGTCCATAAAACAGAAGCAAACATCCTTCTGATATTGTCTGCTTTGAGCCCAGATCCATCTGGCATTAGCCATGATATCCCTTGTTCCATGACCCCTTCTGAAACCAGTCTGAACCTCTGGCAGCTTCCTGTCAATGTCTTATTGCAAACATTGTTGGATGATCTTGAGCAAAATTTCACTTGCATATGGTATTAATGATGATGTTCTATTTTTCACATGGCCCTTCAAACTTTATGAATTATAATGTGTAGTGGTATCATTCCAAATAACCAGCAAGGTCTTTAAAAAAGAGAGACAAATTCTCTGGCTCCCGTTCCATTATGATGCATAGCTATCCCGTGGCAGAATGATCCTTGTGAGTTTCCAGGACTGTCCATCTTTGCTGTTGTTGTTGTGAGGGGTCTTTAAGTCAGTTCCAACTCATAGCAACACACAGTACAAGGAAATACTACATGGGCCTTGGACATCCTCACAATGATTCTTATGCCCAAGTCCACTATTGTGGCCACTGTATTGATCATGTTATCAGGGGCCTTCCTCTCTTCATCTCTTTATAGGAGTAGAAAACCTTACCTTTCTCCTGTGGAATGCCTGATGGTTTTAAAAGGTAGGTCTTGAAGTCAGCACCCCAAACCTAAGCTGTTACGGAGCAGGGAGATGAACTGACTTGCCACCATTCTTGACAGCAGCAGAACCTTGACTAACAGCCAGACCTGCTCTCTCAGAGGTCAGGGTTCCTTTACAGTTTGAAAGGGGAAAATCACTGTTTTAGGTTCTCCCTTGTTAATTCTGTGTCTTCTACACTAAGCACCCCACTTGCCTACAGGGATTCCTTCCACCAGCAATTCTGACAGTGGATAACTCTGCAGTTCCCAATGGTGCAGCTGCAGCTGCTATTTGAAAGTGTCATCATCTGTGGCGCAGAACATTTTTACTCCAGCTAGTAAATATGGCCAGAATAGAACTGGAAACGGGAACAGAAATTGATGTGCAAATCCCGTGTCTCAATACATGCCCAACTTAGAGAAAACATGATGTTTCTCTCCCCAAAGAGTAAAAAAATAAATGGCAAAAGGATACTGCATTAATTTCCTAGAGCTGACATACCAAATTACCACCAACGTGGTGGTTAGAATAACATAAAGTTATTCTTTCCCACGATGGGAGGCCAGAGCTTGAATCGAGGCATGGGAAGGCCCCTCCCTCTGCGCACTCCAGGGGAAACAGTTTCTTGCCTTGTCTGGGTTCTGGTGGCTGCTGTCACCATCATGCCTCTCTCTGCCTCGGTTGTCACAGTGCCTCCTCCCATGTGCTTCTCTTGCACTTCTAAGATAATCCAGTATGCACTCATCTCAGAAACCTGATCAATTACATTTGAAAATACCTTTTTGTGGGGTCATATGTAGGTGCCAAGTGGATGAATCTTTGGGAGGCCACCACATAATCCACTACAAAGGTCTATCATTCATTGAGAATGTCTCAACCTTCTCTGTGGTGTATCCATGGTACACACACACACACACACACACATGCACAGAAAGGAGCCCGTAAACACACAAATGAAAAAAAAAAGCACACTGACGAAATTGACAAATACCTGAGCCAAAATATCTAAGAGGCTTTGTAATTGCCTGCCAACCTATGTGTCACATGTGGCTTTTCGGCCCTAATTGATAAATGGGAAATGCGATCGTTTAATCTTATAATAGCAATTAATAGTATGGTTCTTGCTGGTGTTTGGTGTCATCAAGTTGTTCTTACTCATACTAACACTATGTACAATATAACAAAATCCCACCCAGTCCTGCACAATCCTGCACTCACTCATCTCCACCATCTTTGCTATGCTTCAGCCCACGGGTGCAGCCACATGGTGAACACACCTTGTTTTTCTTTGTTTTGCTGACACTCCACCAAGAATGAGGTCCTTCTTCAAAGACTGATCTCTCCTGACAGATTGCATGAGGGTAAGTGTCATCATTCTAATTTCTAAAGAGTGTTCTGGATGTACTTCTTACAACACAGACTTGTTCATTTTTCTGGCAGTCCATGGAATATTCAGTATTCTTGGCCAATATGATTCAAAAGCAGCACTTTTTCTTCAGTGTTTCTTACTCATTGTCTAGCTTTCCCATGCACAAGCAGTTAAGAATATCTTTCTGACCTAGTTAAGGTTTATTGTACCAACCTAAACAATAAGGACATGTGGGATTAATTGAAGGACAGAGAGATAAATGACTCGGTCAGCCTCACGTTTCTAGTTCTCAGTTCTCCTGCTCTCTGACCAGGGTGCACATGCCATAGCCAGTGACCTGCTTCAGCTGGCAAGGCTCACTTCCTACGAGATATCTCTGAGGAGATCCACATGGATCTACTCTGATGCAGCCCTGGGCACTGAAGCAGTCGCGTTGAGGCCTCTACCAGTGTTGAGATTAAATTATGGGTTAATGTTGGGCTTATGGGTTCAAACAGCACTGGGTTGGGATGTCTTCTCAATGTGCACTTACCCTTTATATAAATCTCTTTCTTATGCATAGAAGTTTCTGTGGATTTGCTTCCCTAGTTTATTTCCTTCCCATACTAATACACCTGCTTTTGTGCTACTGAAAATATTTTTAGAAAAGTTGCATTATCTTGTTTGATTTTCACCACAATTCCAAATAGTAGATAGAATTGTCACTACTTTACAAGTGACACAGAGACATTGAATATTTTTTCTAATAGAACTAGAATTCAAACCCAGGTCTGCCTAAAGTTAAGTTTAATTTCATGAGGCATCAAACTCTGTAGTTAGAAGGCTCTAGGTTCCTATGGGGTATGGTGTGGTGAATGACCCTGTAAGTCCTTTTAATGAAGCAGTGGGTCTTGAGAGAATTTCAAGAGAAGACCAAAATAGTGGATTTCAAATGAGGAGGCTTCAATGAAACAAGTAAGAGTCAATTTATTAGAAAAAACAATGGTGAAAGAAATGTGTTTGAGTAAGATATAAGAAAGAGAGTAGGCAAAGCAGAGGTTATTTGGCTAGAACTTCAAAATCAAGCTCACTGCCATCGAGTCAATTCCCACTCATCTTGACCCTTTGGACAGAGTAGAACTGCCCGTGTGTATTTCTGAGATATAAATGTTTCAAGGAGTGTAAAGCCTTGGAGTGGCTGGTGACCTTTCAGTTAGAAACTCAAAGTTCACCTCACTATGCTATCAGGTCTCTGAAATTAAAAAGGATAACAAAGTCCTAGAACAAAGTAAAAAGAAAGTCCATCATGGGTCATAGTGATCGCAACCACATCAAAGTAGAACTGTGCTCCATACATTTTTTTCGACGTCTGAAAGAAAAGCATCTGGACTTTCTTCAGAGATCCTGTGGATGGACTCAAAACTCCAGCTTTCCAATTAGTAGTCACGCTCATTAACCATTGGCACGACCCAAACATTGAGGGGGAAGTGGGTTGTTGTGAGGATGAAGTAATACCTGGCACTATGCTTGTTCCAATAAATATTGGCTGCTTCTTTCCTTAAGGAGTTAGGGACTGAGAATAGAAGTCATGAGGGCCAACTGAGTTCAATTCTCAGCAACTAGACAAATGTTTTATCTTTGTGCTGAGTTAAAGTATTTTGGAGAGTGCTCTTGAATAATCTTATGGAGTAATTTTTAATGAGTATTTTATTAAACTTGTTATTTGCACAACGGTATAGAGTTTATCTTAAATTCTATTTTCTTACCACACTGAGAAGTAAGAGTGCACATAAAATGCAAGCAGACATCAGTGTAGACCCTGGGAAATACATCCAATTGGAAGAGAAGGTGTGAAGAAGTCAGAGAAGTCACAGACTGAGATTCTCTCCAGGTTAGCACTAACTCATTCCTAGGTTTGGTTTAACTTACTGCATAGTGTGACTGTTGTTGTTTTCGTGTATTTACTTCCAAACTGTTAAATCCGGTTCTTTCACATTGAAATTTTAGATTCCTGGCCTTCTTTTAAAACTAGAATAATGTTTATCAAAAGGGGGAAAATGTAGAGTAGAATTTCAAATTATCAATGGAACCCACACTTTCTGAATCAATTTCAAAATTCTTGAAATTATTTCACTGAGAAAATCTTTACATTTTAAATTTTAAATCAAAATGGAAATATCCTTTGAACAAACATCTGGTTTCTTAATCTCCATTCTCCTGCTGCATCGCCTGCTGAGGCCAGTACCCACAGTGGCTTCATCAGGTGAACTGCTGCTCTCTGCACCCATGAGCCTGTGTCCCTCAATCCCTGCTCGTCAGCCTTCCACAAATCAGGAGAAATCTGACTTGAACCTCACTGAACCTCCCTATTCCTACAACTGTCTAAGACATTTCTTGATAAAAATTTCTTTCTATATATAACACGTACACCCAGGAATGGTTTTGCTTTTACAGAGGACCTAACCTAACACATCTCTCTGGAGAAAGTCCTTCTGCTTCTGTATTCTGGTTTCTTGCAGACTTCCATGTGTTTTGGAATCTGGCTTACCACACCTTTTTTATTGCTTGCTTAGCTAACCTCTTTTTATATCTAACCAAAAAAAAAAATCAACTCAAGATATATCCTACACTAATCCTGTACCATGAATATAAAGAAAACAATCGGGGCTGAGCCATCGTGGTGTAAGTGGTTGAGTGCGGGAATGCGGCCCGCGGGCTTGGCAGTTCAAATCCAGGGGTGGCTCTCAGCAGCAGCGCTGGGTAGCTCCCATGACCACCAGAGGGCAGTGATGCCAAAAAAAACCCAATACAACAAAAAAAGAAAATAATCTGTTCCCAAAGTAATTTTAATGACTGGCATAAAGGTTAGGATTTACAGCACATATTTTATGGGACACAATCTGTAACAATTAGTGTGGATACTTTTACTCATACCGCCATATACCCAGACACACATGCACACACACAAATGAACAACTTTAAAGATTTATCCTTTAGTCAACCTTCCGATCTGGAACTGAACCCAGTACAGCACCTCCCCAACGCCTGGGGCTCGGTTTTCAGTCAAACAATAGTCCTATAAGGTAGAACAAAGCACTAAGGTACACACTAAGGTACACAAAGCAATGAGGTACACATTTCTCAGAGTAAGCAAACACTTGAGCTCACAAGAGCAGCATTTACCCAAGCACAAAGTTTAGAGCATCAGGAAAGAATGAGGAACAGAAATATGAACCAAGCAGAGGAGGTTGTATAAGAGATGGCACATGGGAGAGACTGCAATGGATGAGTCAAAATAAAAGAAAATATGTGGCTAGCTTACCATAAGCCAAATGATCTGTGCTATAAATGTTCACATAAACAAAAACAAAACAAAAAAAAACTGACCTCATAGGATCTGTTGGCCTAAAGACAGTGTTGCCTGGCATGAATTAACAGCTTTCTCTTGAGCTGTGCTCCTGAGGTTCCTACATGCCAGCCCACAAGTCACAAGTTAGATTGGTGAAAATGAAATCGACTGGCACCCTCTCTCCCCAGCATGCCCTGCAAAATAAGAGAAGCACTTGCAGGGAATCTTAATGGCTTTTTTTGGAGGATGTCTCTAAAAATATTTGATCACCCACAGGAAAAATGAAACAAATTTCACACGTTATTTAATCTTTTGATACACCATCCCTTCTCTGTGCTCATGGGAATTTAAATATTTGTCTATATGCTTTACAAATACAGCAACTGGATGGAGAAGGATAGCATATGGTGGATATATTTCTATGTGTTGCAAAAAGCATTGGGAGGTTAACAGTGAAGAGGAGAAAGTAGATTGTTATCCTCTCTGTCTGAATATTCTAAAGCATTTGGATCACGAGCAAGGTTTGAGGCACATCTGTTGATTTCTACCTGTCCGACACAAATAAGGGTGATAAAAGTCAAAGGCCCAAGGAAAAAATTCGTCCAAAGGACTCGTGGAATGCACAGAACAATAGCTTCCACTGACTGAAAGGGCTGACGGTACTGGCTACCAAGCCCACTGCAGATCAGGATCACAATAGAAAGCCCTGAGCTAAATAGGAAGTGGGAGAAAGGAGAAATAGATTTGAAATCTTTTTTTAAAAAGGTAGACTCAGTGGTCTAATAGAGACTGGTGGAATTTCAGACTGTGACCTTTAGACCTCCTTCAAAGTAGCAACTGAACCAGCTTCCTGTTGAGCAATATGAAGGCGTATAGATCAGAACACTCAATCATTCAAGACCAACTGAGCAGTATTTCCCCCAAAGCAAAGCTCAGAAGGCCTGAAGGGATATGAAGAAAGGATGAAAGGACTCCTGTGCAGAAGTGTTGCTATATCAAATGAAGAGTGACCAAGTTCACAATTCAAAATGTGTGCAAATCATTGAATAGAAAACCAATTTGCTATATAAACGTTTACACAACTCTCTACAGAAAGCTAAAAAGTAACAATAAAACTGCTCATGTTGTTGTCAAGATCAGCAGTGGGTTCTCAACCTGTGGTTCATGACCCCTTTGGGGGTTGAAAGACCCTTTCACCGGTGTCACCCCATTCATAACATTAGCAAATTTACAGTTATGAACTAGCAACAAAAATAATTTTATGGTTGTGGCACCACAACCTGAGGAACTGTATTAAAGGGTTGCGGCCTTAGGAAGGTTGAGAACCACTGGTCTAGATCATCTCTGTCTAAGAGTGCAAGCCAGGAATGTGAGCCATGCTTGTCATTTCCTGATGTCATCTTGGGTTACACTTCGGGCTAGTACTTGCAAGGGCAGCAGTTCAGAAGCACTAGCTATTCCCAGGGAGAAAGGGGAGATTCTCTAGTCCCATGAAGGGTTACAGTCTTGGAAACCCACAGGGGCAGTTCTAGCTTGGCCTAGAGCAGTGGTTCCCAATATTCTTATTGTCAAGACCCTTTAAAACAGTTTATCATGTTGTGGTGACCCCCAACCATGAAATTATTTTCATTGTTACTTCATAACTGCCATTTTGCTACTGCTATGAATCAGGCGACCCCTGTGAAAGGGTCATTTGACCCCCAAGGGGCTTGTGACCCACAGGTTAAGAACCACTGGTCTAGAAGGTCACTCTAAGTCTCAATCAAGTCAGTGGCAGGGAGTTTAGCTCTGGTTCTTTGAATAGTCACAAGTCAAAACAAAAAGAAACAGGTGAATTAATTTTAATAAAATATCTTATTTAATCCAAATTTACAGGATGCAATCAATATAAAATTATCAATGAGAGTGTTTATATTATGTTTCCCTAAGTCCTCAATACCCAGAATGCAGTCTATACCTGAAGCACATCAATTCC
Organism: Nesogale talazaci; assembly: GCA_004026705.1. Taxonomy (NCBI): domain Eukaryota; kingdom Metazoa; phylum Chordata; class Mammalia; order Afrosoricida; family Tenrecidae; genus Nesogale; species Nesogale talazaci. The sequence continues at coordinate 14,430 of PVJH01000640.1, forward strand.
TTCTGGCTACTCTTATAGTGAACTCAAATCATATGTGCCCACAAATCACACAAAGAACACTATTCAAAAAGAATACATAATCACCTGAAAACATAATCGATGGCATGGGATTATCAGAGAAATGGAAATCGAAACCTCGAGGAGATGTCACTTCATACACACTGTGACTGAGAAATAGAAAATATTGGCAAAGATGTAGGGAACTTGGAATGCTTATCCATTGCTGGTACTAGTGCAAAATAGTGCAGCTACTATAGGATAAAAGCAGGTGTTTCCCTAAAATGTGGACGAGTCAATCCACCTCTAGGTTTCTACATTTCCACAAGACTCACACAGCTACTTGCATATCAACTTTGGTTGCAACATTATTAACAATGGACAGAAACAACCACAAGTTCCTCACCAGAGAAATGGATAAACTTTCAAAACCAAACCTTTGCCATCAGGATGATGTGGCATATGCATCACATATCCATATAAAATATCATTCACCCACAAAAGAAATCTGGGTGCAATGAAAAGACAGATGAAATGACCCTTTCATAGGGATCGCCTGATTCATAGCAGTAGCAAAATAACATTTATGAAACAAGCCAGATCAAAAGAATAACTATTATACATGGTATGATCCCAATTATAGAAATATTTATAAGATGCAAATGCATAGAGCCAGAAAGTAGATTCTTTGGCTGGAGTAAAAAAGAAATGAGCAGAGTTTGTGTTGGGGGTGAGGAAATAAATTTGGAAATTAAGAGTACAGATGGTTGTAAAATTAAGAATAAGAAAATTAAAAACAAGCAAATAATCAACATCAACAAAAATGGAAAGACTAATGATTAGCTTATGGGACAGAAGGGATACAGATGAAGTCATTCATTTCCCTTATGATAAAAAATGAGGTCAGAGAAGACTAGAGAAATCTGAGTGTACACACATTCCCCATCAATCTCACAGGGAACCTAGCAGGTTAGACAAGAAGCGGATACCCTTTTGATATATGAAACTGTATTTTCTAAGCTATTTCCAGCCCTTCTGCTCACTGTTTCTTTCTCACTACCATCCCCTCCATCCTCTCCCCATGCCCAGCCCTGTCCCTTGCAGGCTGGATGACCTTGGGGAAGTAATTTAGCCTCCCTGCTCTCAAATTTCTCTCATGAATAGGATTAATTCTTTCACCACTCAATTGTGAGGGTTACATAAAACAATAAATACAAACTCTGGTACTCTGATATCAAATAGAAACTTAGGACTTTTCAAGTTTTTAATGGATTTATTTTTCTTCAAAATTTAGAAATGTCTGATAAAAGGAGCAAGGCGGGAGATAATTGGGGCATAGGAGCTATTGTCTCTATACTGAAATTTTGAACCACTTTCTCCTTCTTTGGGGGGTTTGATGCTTAAAGCTGCTTTATATTCTTAAGGGAAAAGGCATGCCTTTAGCTAGACATACCCTGATTTGAAATAATGAGAATATACCAAAAGCATGAGAACAATAAAGACAAGTTTCCAGTGTCAATGAAGTGTGTCTAATTATATGGTGACCCTGACAACAAGGAGACCTCTGGCTACAACAATCCCCCTGTGGGTCCAATCCCGAGTGCTACTGTACGAAAAAACAGCATTACAAGGTCAGCATGCGCATTCCCACCCAAGAACCACAACTCTCTCAAGGCCTCAGGTTCTTCTGCAAAGGAAGTGCACCTTTCTGTCTCCAAGTAAATGAAAGAGCATCGGTGGGTGTCACAGCCTGTCTTTTAAATTAGTTGAAGACAGAAGCCCCTGCCACAGCCAGGAGAGCTTGGGGAGACGAGAGTAAGAAGGAGGACAGACTCACCAATTCATCCTCCTCTCCTGAGTTGAGCAGAGCCCGGTGGTCCTTCTTACAGTCCTCCTCCATGGGACTGAGCGCTCTCTCCTGGCTGGCTCCTTGAAAAATGTCAAAGTCACCTGGGCTTATGTGAACGCAGAACAGGCACTGCTTGTCATGGCTCCTTGCAGGTGGCTTTTAAATCGCTCAGCACACACCTTGCTTATTAGAATAACAAAGAAGAAAGAGGACTGCAGGGTGTTGCTACAAGACTGCCGGGTGTCGACCTAAGTCAGTTTAAGTCAACATTCCTAGCGCCGTGACCCTTTAAAAATGTTCTTAAATACTTCTATTGGGGGCTTTTACATCTCTTATCACAATCAAACACATTTGCACATATACCACTGTCATCATTTTCAAAGCATTCTCTTCCCACTTGAGCCACAATCTTTTAATACAGTTTCTCAGGTTGGGGTGACTCCCCCAAGCAAAAAATTATTTTCTTTATAATTTCATAACTGTAATTTTGCTCCTGTTATGAATCATAATGTAAATATCTGATATGCAGCATGTATTTTCATTGCTAAAATTGAACATAATTAAAGCATAGTGATTAATCACAAAACAATATGTAATTCTATATTGTGAAATATTTATTTCTAATGATAAATAAATGAAATTTTGTCTTGAAACATGGTGTAGCTTGGATAAAGTCTTCATGCCCTGAAGTTACACAAATGTGGATGCATCTGCATCTGCTTGTCTCTAAGACCATCAGGAAATAAGTGTTTCCTGATGGTCTTAGACAACCCTGTGAAAGAGTCATTCAATCCCCAATGGGGTAATGATCCACAGGCTGAGAACTACTGATCTAAGTACTTGTGGTCTTTTTGTTTTGTTTCAATTTGTATTTTGTTTGCTGGTTTATTTGGGGTAGCTGAGCTATATGTGAATGCTGGAGATAAGGAATGGTGATGGAACATGAAAGAGAAAGTTGTTGAACAAGAATTTCATATTTTGTCCAGAAAAGTCTCAGCTATGATGGGAATGGTTACTTTGCTTAAAAAGAAAAAAAACAAAACCAAAAGCAGTCAAAGAGAGATTGTTAAAACCTTGATGGGCTCTGATCTATCAAGGGAATATTGGGTGTAGCAATGTGGATGGGACAAATAAGGGGACGAATCAATGGTTAATGCAGGAATCCTTTTTGCAGTCAGAGTTCACATCCCTATGGTACTGATTAATACTTAGGAGAGTTTTAGGTTTTTACTGTCTAACTTAGCAAGACCAATATGAAGATTAAGGTATTACCATATTTGTTGCACCAAAAGACGCACTCCCTCCTCCACAAAGTAGAGGGAAAACGAGGGTGCGTCCTATGGTCCGAAGGTGTGGTAACCCAGAACATTTGTTTATGATCCCCTGGACCCCTTCAACTGTCTGCTGCTGTGTGTTCGGGGAAAGTCCCACCTCCTGGAGTTCCAATGTTAGTCAGGTCTCATGATCGGCACAGGGCACACCTCCCCTGCATGTGTATGACACTAACGGACAGGGTGAGAACAATGAGACAGGAGGCAGCTATGTGCATTACCAAGGAATGTCCTGGCCGGGGCTATGTGATGCAATACAGTGTTCTGACAGACTCTCTCCTGCCATGAAAAAGCCTGCCTGTCAGGGTGATTGGTGCCCTTTAATAGTAACACCAAGTGGTTTGTGTTAAATTACATTACTGAAGAATGTGACACGATGTCTCTCATAACAACTGACGGTTCTTTCTCTACTCTCTTTTCCTCAGAAAAACACCATTTCTCTAACGACACAAAGTGAAGAAGCCCACGAGCACTCAAGCTTGTGAATGGTTCAAACCTCATGGCAGTCAGTGAAAAAGAAAATCATTGCGCCATCATTCAAAATAATGTGGCATTAGCTATATCTTAGCTGGAACTGAAGATAATATCATCTATGAAGATATCGAGGAAAGCGAAATAAGTGATTGTGAGCAACAGAATTTCATAAATTCTGACACTAAATGGTGATGAATTTTTAGGGTTTCCAGAAAACTAGAAAAGTGCTAGAGCCTCTAAGTTGTTCCTCATTTGTTAATGAAAGTAATATGGCTCCTTACACCACTGTAGAGTTTATGCTGTAAAGCATTACCATACATTGTTTTATTTTGATAAATGCTTTAAATATTTACTGGTTCTATTTGATTCAGAATATTTTTTCTTGTTCTGCTCTAAAAACTGGATGTGTCTTATGGTCCTAAAAATATGGTATTTGTTAAAAGTCCACTAATAGCATCAGTCATATTAGTGCTAGCTAGTAACCATAAACCTAATCAAGAAAAGAGAGGTTTTATAATGAACTATAATAATATTAATAATATAATTTTATCTTATTTGGCATTATAATTTATAAACAGTTTTCAGAGAAGTAGTTAGAAGAGGTGGATGAAAGAAGTTAATGAACAGAGGAGGAGCTAGATAGGTTGACTATTTGAAATGTAGCCCAAATTTTCAGAACTATATAAACACCACTGAATTTGATATTTTTATCAAGAAAATATATAAACTCAGCATTCCGAGACTGGTAAGTTTGTTTTTAGTGAAAATGTCTTCACTTATTGCATCCACTCCACTGAATAAAATTCTTCCACTTTAGCTATGGAAGAAAATATCCTTATAGCAAAAACTATGAAAAGATGACACTTGTCTTGAAAAGGTGACAATGTCCACAAGTAAGTTCAAGGAAGGTGGAAGTATTCTCTGCCTGGAGGGAGTGGCTGATAAGAACAAACAAGCAGTAACAAATTTGCATGTCAGAGACACCAGTAAAGAAAATATTACATAACAAATGTTACATTTTACCTAGTGCAAGTGTAAGAGAGAACACAGAAAAGAGTGCTGCATCTTAGTACTATCTAATTAAATACATAAGCCATCATTAGCTACTTACACAACAGTTCTTGACTCAGATTTCATGACTCAGATTTTGTGAGTGGCTATTTGACTCAGTTGTAAACAAGGCAATGCAAGGGAAAGGCTGCTGAGGGATAAGGGTCTTCCAGGAAAGATTCTCCTCCTGGTAAAGGGAGAGGGAACTTGTTCCTGTCCTTCCCTTCCTTTCTTCTTTAGAAAGTGGTAAATGAGGCTGCAATGATTGGAATGTGGCAGCCAACTCATGAGCATGAGCACAGTGAGTGTCACCACGCTAATAACACTAAAGAAAATGGAAAACAAGAATCAAGATCTTTATGATGCTGCAGAGCCACTGAACCAAGCCTGGGACCGCCACATGGCTATATGGCTCCCCCTCACAGCCCTGATAGTGTGGTCAGGTGCCATCGAGTTGGATCTGACCCATGGCAACCCGAGGCACGACAGAATACAGTGCAAAACGACTTGGTCCTGCGCCATCCCGCAGCTACCATCTCCTGGAGGATCCTTCTCCTGCATGGATGGCAATCCATCTCCTGGAGAATCTTCTCTTTGGTTGCCCTTCTATTTTACAAAGCAGGGTATCCTTTTCCAGGGATTGATCTAAAGAGCGTTCTGACTGAACTTCTTCTGAGACAGCTTTGATAATTTGTGGTACTCTCAATAGTCGTCTCCAACAACAAAATTCAAACCCATTAATTCTTTGGCAGTTGGGGAATATTGCCCCATAGAGTATCCTGGATTCTTAGTAAGAGGAGAGTGTCAGGTCTTTTCTCATTGAGAGCGGCTGGTTGCTTCAAATTTGTGATAGTTGGTTCCCAACTGGGCACTTAAACATTGCACCACCAGGACTGCTAGGGACTACCAAAATTTTTATTTACTATCATTTAAATATATTATATTTTTACACTAGTAACATGCATAGCATGCTTTTTTTTTTTTTGTCACACTATGCCTTTCTACCCAAAGATTTGTTTTAGGGTATTTTGTTTGTAAGCATACTATGCTAATATTTCTCTTTAAATTAAAAAACAAAATGAAATATACGTTGCTTATGAAAATGCCTAGTTGGGAACAGGGTGAAATTGATTGACAAAAATATGCATCATGCACATGATTTTTGTAAACATGTTAATCAATTCACTACTACTTGGGACTTTTGCAAATTGCATCACAGATGTTAGCAAGGAATATTAAAGGAGGATGCCTCTCAATGAGATAGATTGGCATTGTGGCTATAACATAGGTCTCAAACATAACAGCAATTGTAAGAATGGTTCAGGGACAGGTAGTGTTTTGTTCTGTTGTGCATAGAACTGCCCTAAGCTGGAACCATCTCAACCATACCTACCTATAATAATGTGGTGCAAAGCTGTCCAGCTCATTCAACCTATTATGCACATGGGTAATCCATTTGTGTTTTTCTCAGCAACGAATAATAGCTTGGTTCCAGACATTGACTGTATTAGGTCCTGAGATTACAAAGGTGAAAAGAGGTGTCCCTACCCTGAGGGAGTGTGACTGCTTGGAAGGAATAGACCAGCTCTAATTAAAGAAAATGAAATCAAACTTTGGAACAACCTCCCAGAAAGGAGTGAAAGAAGGAATGGAGAAAGTGATATGTAAGATGTAATCTACATCTGTAGATGTAAGATTCTAATCTAGAAAGGGAAGATATGAAGAGGGTCCAGGTTAGGTAAAAACATGGTTTGGGCTGAGACCAGCTGGCATACGTGGTTGAGTGGGGGACTGCGGCCCGCGGACTTGGCAGTTCAATTCCAGCGGCAGCTCTCAGGAGCAGTGCTGGGTAGCTCCCACAACCACCAGAGGGCAGTGATGCCCTCCCCCCGCCCCCCAAAAAAAACATAGTTTATTGGGGCAGTATTAGGAACTAAGCAAAACTTGAGAATAAAGAGCAAGAGAAGCAGTGATAAGAGATAAAGGTGATCAATGATCGTGAAATGCTAACAGGTATCTCCCAGGCCATGAGATCTGTACTGTAACTATTAGAACTATTAGCAGGCATTAGAACTCTGGTTTGCAAGCGATGGAGAAAATGCAAACCACATCAGATTAATGGACTACAATCTCTTAATCACTGCATTCAAGTGTTTTGGAGATGACAAGCATCCTTTCTCCACAGGTGCGCATGCTCATACTGGGCCTTCGTCATAGAGAGGATGAATTCGTCAGGTCAAACGTTCTGTGGCGTGACTTTGAGGTTTGGTAGGTACTGATCACTTTATCTATCAGATAACATACGGCATTACAAATTAGATAGCGTCTGCTTTAAATTCTGACTCCTGAAGAATAGGCAACAGATTTGAAAACTTAAGGGGTCTAATTCCAGAGACCCAATTGCCAAAGGAAAACCAGTCACAGCTCATGAACTTACCCAGCCCTTTGAAGAAGGGCTTCATCCATGGGTGAGAAAGTACCCTATTGTGTTCATGTATGTAGGTGCGGAGGGGGGGGGATCTTGTGGGAGAAGCAGCTTCAGCACTTAGGGAGTGGTCTTTTCCAGGCTGATCCACAGACCTGACTTATGTCAGGACTCTCCAAATTTTTAAAGAAGCTGAGCTTTCAACTGCTTTTGACTGGGAACAAAAAAAAAAAAACAAAAAAAAACGTGTATCCTGATGGACCCCAAAGCCAATCTCCTTATCACTGAGAACGATTGGTCACTATTGATAGCATAAAAGAGGATCATCTGGAGACACGAGTGGAGGAGGAAGCTGGATGAAGAAATACAAAACAAAAGAGAAGTAAATTGCCATCTCTTGTGAAGTAATAACTAATTGGTGATCCCTTTAGATGTTCTTTCTTGTCTCTCTGAAGGCCCTCCTGCCGAGGACAAAGCCACAGGCAGTATGTGATAGGGAGAACAACTCATCTTCCTCCTACCTCCAATGCAGCACACACTCCTAGAAAGCAAACAGAGAAATACTAAAAGGAGGAGAGGTTTGTTTAAGGTCACATAGTAGAATAATGGCAGAGCAAGGGCACAAGATTGGGTGATCCATCTTTTACTGTGGTTTATTTCTTTTCACCAGGAAACAAAATTTCTGCTCCCGCCATATTCCCTATGGATCTTGAAATGCTTTTAGGTGAAGACCATGGATTGATATGGTTTAGAAAAACTCTCCAGCTCTAATCCTTGAGAGTTTTCTCCATGCAGATTATTTCAGAAAGAGGCCACAGGCATGACAGAGGTTATTAGAACCATGTCTCACTCTCTTATTTCCCTATGGTCTAAAAAAAACATAATTTAGATTTGGATTTCTTTATATTTTAAAGCTTACTTACCAATTGCTAATGTTCCAGAAAAGCATTCTAATCGACAAACATTGTTGAGTACTGAAAATGTTTAAGGTGAGCTGACTGCTATAGCAATAAGAAAAGTCACAATTTTCAATTGGCTAATGTGTTAAGCCAGGTTGACTAGAGAAACCAATCCAGTGACACTCGTATATGTGTAAGAGAAAGCTTTATATCAAAAAGCATTCCAACCTAGTACAACTCAAGTCTATAAGTCTGATATTAGACTAAAAATCCCTGTATAGACACACAGCTGCATGCAATGAAGCCAAGTGCAGGAAGATCACAGGCCAGTGGGTGAAAAAAGTTGTGGATCCAATGGTAGTGGAAGCATCACAGGGCTTGTCCAGGTCTCAGTAAAGTTCAGCAGCAACAAGGTGAAGGCAGAGAGCAGGGAGGTTCGAGGAGCTCTTTGTGAGAAGGCCATCACCATAAGGAAGCACCATCAGGCAGTGACTGATGGACAGGGGAGACTCCACCCCGACACTTTTATACCTTCAAGTTGACATGAAATTATGTAACTACCACAGGCCATTCCTTATCAGCTTGACACTTTCACATGTATTTAACTATACATAATTTTAAAACAAAACAATGTTAAAATCATATTTGTGCCTAACAGGCTAAAACAGAAGCACATGCAAATCAAAATGTGCCAGCCTCATTTAGACATAATATTCTGTAAGTGAACAAAACAAAAATATTCTGCCTAACAAGTTGCAGCTATGTGAACACCTACACAGAGATCCAAAGTCCATCTGCTATCTTAATAATTAATATAGAAATATATGTCCACACATCTATTTCCCTACCATTATATAAATATATTTACATATGTACATGTCTCTATTGAGACCTCTATAAATGTCCTTTGACTTGTGTTTCTTTCCTCTATTTCCTCTTACTGTCTTCTTGTCCAACTACCCTATGTTTGGGCTTCATTCAGGTTTCAGAAATTCCTCTTGACTACATTGCCCTTGATCAAGCCCCACAAGGCATCTGACACCCTCCTCACTATCAATTTTAGATCACTTGTTGGCCCCTTGTTCTTGGGCAGGTTGGAACCCCCTTCCTTTTCATGGCCTCTCTCTCTCCTGTGAACCCACCAGAAGCAATGATCCCATTGTTTTCTCCTTTTGGTTGTTCATCCCACGTATCTTATCTAAATAAACATGTAAAAGCAATAATAAGCACAAAAACTAAATAAAACAAAGCAAAAGAAAAGAAAAGCCTATAAGTAGTTCCAGGTCTGTTTGTTGACCTTTATGAGTTTGTTTTTTTTTTCTGTGAGTCTGATGCCATATCCTGGTGCCAAAGTCTATTTTTGGTGTTGCTCAGAGACTTCATTGCTTTACTGCCCTTGCTGCTCTCTGGCACACCCTTAGTGTTTTAGCCCCGTGTAGTGGGGTCAGATCAGGCACAATTACTGCACTGTGTCTCCAGTGTTGTCCCCCATAGTGCTGTGATTAGTGAAAAATGTCATGTCTCAAGTTGAGGACCCTACAGTCCTGTCTGTGAATTCACTGCTCCCAGTCAGAATATCATTCTCAGGACTTGGTGGGCCAGAATGTGTTCCACCCTCTCTTTTCTTTCCTTCCTTCTTAGTTTGTTCCGATCAGTAAATTTTCTTATATTGAGTTTTTTAAAAATCATTTTATTGGGGACTTGTACAACTCTTATCATAATCCATACATACATTCATTGTGTCAAGCACATTTGTACATTTGTTGCCATCATTATTCTCAAAACATTTGCTTCCCACTTAAGCCCTTGGTATCGGCTCCTCATATTTCCCCTCCCTCACCCTCCCCCCATCTCAGGAGCCCCTGATAATTTATAAATTATTAATATTTTGTCATGTCTTAATTGTCCAATGTCTCCCTCCAGCCATGTTTCTGTTGTCTGTCCCCCAGGGAGGGGTTTTACATAGATTCTTATAATTGGTTCCCCCCTTTTACCCTACCTTGCCTCCACCCTCCCTGTAGCACGACTCTTGCCACTGATCCTAAAGGATTCATCTATCCTGGATTCTCTGTTTCCAATTCCTATCTGTACCAGTGTACATCCTCTGGTTTAGTGGGATTTATAAGGTAGAATTAGGATCATGATAGTGGGAGGTGAGGAAGAGGAAACATTTAAGAATGAGAGGAAAGTTGTATCATTGTTACACTGCACCCTGACTGGCTCATCTCCTCCCTGCGACCCTTCTGTAAGGGGATGTCCAGTTGCCTACAGATGTGCTTTAGGTACCCAGTTTGCACACCCCCTCATTCATAGCAATGTGATTTTTTTGTTCCTTTGATACCTGATCCCTTCAACACTGGCTGATGTGCTTCCTCCATGTGATTGTTGTTGCTTTTCAGATAGATGGCTGCTTGTTTACCTTCAAGCTTTTAAGACCCCAGATACTGTATCTTTTGGTAGTTGGCACCACATTTGCTTATGCACCCATTTCTCATTAATGATCATGTCAGGAAGGTGAGTATCATGGAATGCCAATTTGATAGAACAAAGTATTCTTGCATTGAGGGAGTACTTGAGTGGAGGCCCAATATCCATCTGCTACCTTGATACTCTACCTATAAATATATGCACATGAATCTATATCCCTATCCTCATGTATAAATATATTTACATATGCACATGACTGTATTTACACTTCTATAAATGCCCTTAACCTCCTTATTCTTTCCTCTATTTCCTTTTTGACCCATTATCATGTTTAGGCATCATTTGGGATTCAGTAATTCCTCTGGGTTACATTGACCTTAATCAAGCCCTACTAGGTCTCCAACACCCTCCCCACCACGGATGTTTTATCACTTGTTTTTCCTTGTATGTGAGTTTCTTAACACCATTCCTTTCCCTCATCTTCCCCTCTACCATGTCCCACTGGAACCATTGATCCTATTGTGTTTTCCTCCAGATTGTTCATCCAGACCTGCGGAAATAATAACATGCACAAAAACAAGCAAGAGCAAAACAAATCAACAAAAGAAAACAAAACAGCAATAAGAAAAGCAATGACAAAAAAGGAAAGTTTATAAATAGTTCAAAGACTGTTTGTTGGCCTTTAGGCGTGTTTTCTGGTCCAATCTGATGGGATGCCATACCTTGGTCCCAAAGGCTATTTTTGTTACTCCCTCGGGACTTTTTTGCTCTGCTCTCCTCGCTGTTCTTTCATACACTCTTTGTGTTTTGCCTCGGTGTGGTGAGGTCAAATTGGACGCAATTCCCACACTGTGTCTTCAGTTTTGTCCCCTGTAGGGCGATGGGTCAGTGAGGGATCTCATGTCCCACAGTGGGGCTGACCATATGGTCCTCTCTGGGTTGTGAGTGGGGATATTGTCCGCAAGGATTGATAGGCCAGAAAATACTCCTCTCTCTCTTCCTCCCCCGGAGGACATGTCCCTCTCCCGGACCTCTAGCTTCAGTGCTGTCCCCTGAAGTCAATTCTTCTAGGGGGAGGGGTGACTATCCACGTATTTGGGATTGGGGCTGGCCCCTTAGGCCACTCTCCTGGTTTCCTGCTTCATGCTGGTATGTTACATTGCCAACTAAAAAGGAGGGGGAGAAAAGATGATGAAAGAAAAATGGGAATCAGAGGAACAGGGTATTAACCCACCCACCCAGGGAAAGAAAGACCAGACTTTTATTAAATTTTTATGTATAACAATGCCAGTAAAATAATTTGAAAAATAAAATAAATATTATTGTATATTAAAATTAATGGATTAATACTTTTTAATTATAGCGGGGTGTTTTTCACAAAAGTAGAAAAATGCCTGCTATTGTTAACAGCACAGTAACTGATAAATGAATTTTAATAAAGGCTAGATATTTGCAAAAAGTACAAGTTGTGAAACTATTATACCTTCATTGCTGTCATGTGTAAGTTTCTTGGCAGGTTCTTGAGTTTTAAAATAGACAATTAAAATTTGACAAGAAAAATTAATTCCATTCAAAGTGATCATTCAATTTCAATAATATATTTGAAGAATGAACTAAAATGTGCACTTACACAAAAACATTTTAGTTGGCAACATGCATTCTTGGTTTATCTTTTTTATGAGCCTAGGAGGGTGGGGGTAGGAACTCAACAATGAATTTGAAGTGAGGAAATCTTAATAAGCTACATACGGAGCTAGATGTTACATGATGGACAAATAGCATCTTTTGGAGATGTCATGGTTCACCAACCTCTTATGCTTTCCTCAATTCAACTGGACACACACTCATGAAAAATAAGCATGTACAAAGCACTCTACCAGGTCCACAGAGGGGATTTCCGTGAGGTCTAGACCCTGGCATTGAACTCAGTTTCCTGGTGCCATGGCTTTTGAACACATTTCTTCTATCCTCCAACCCTCCTCCAGATGCTCTGGTGACACACTTTATACCAGGCTCTTGGCCAAGCTCACCTCTTCTGGGCAGGTTCTGGTTTGGCTTATTACTATCATAAGTGAATCATCTATTGCTCATTTGCATCCTGAGGATGGCCTCCTTTGGCAGAAAGTGACTGTTTCCAAATCGGCTGCCAGAAGTTGGTGTCTATAAATGGACTTCTTTGCTTAAGACACAGCTGCCAGTGGTTGCTTCCAGAGTTCTTATTTCTGCTTCTATTGTACCCATTGCTGCCCCTCCAACTATCCTATATCAAAACACAGCACAACCTGAGGAACATGAGCTGCCTTTCCCATGACCTTCATAGGAATCACATACCAGCAATTGTTTCCTTGTTCCAATTGGTAATTGGGAAAGTTTATGTCTCCCAGAAGCTTTTGATTTGGTGTGGATCATTAAAGCATTTACTTGTTTTACTTCATTATCTCTTTTGGATCTTAAGGACATTGTATTTGTGGTCATTGTTGTTGTTAGTTGTCATCAAGTCTGTTCCTAATAGCAGTGACCTCTGTGTGTTAAAGCCACTTGTTAGGTGTCATCAAGTCTGTTCCTAATAGCAGTGAACTCTGTGTGTTAAAGCCTGAAACACTGCTCAGTCCCATCCCATGATCACACTGCTTTTATGTTCGAGCCCACTAGTTGAAGCATGTGCCCACCCATCTCACTGAAGGTCTTAGATTTTTTTGTGACCCCCTCTGCTTTCCCAAGCCCTTCTCTAGAGACTGGTCCCTTCAAAGTATGTGAGATGAGGTGTTCCCATTGCAGCTTCTAAAAAGCATTAGTCTGTACTTTATTCCAAACAGATTTGTTTATTTTCAAGTACAACATGGTTTATTTAAGATTTTTTGAGTAGGTAATAATTGAAACGAATCAATTCTTCAGTCTTCCTTATGCAATATCCAGTTCTGACATACATGTGAGGAGATTAAAACTAGCATGGCTGGTTTAGTTGAGGTGTACCAGGGTTCTCAAAGCATATCCTTGTTTTAAAGAGAAATCTTTTGTGACAGAGTGATCCAATGGAATATATCTTTTCAATTGTTGACTGCTATATCCATGGACTTTGATTGTGCATACACGTAAAATGAAATCCATGATGAAGTCCGTATTTTCTAACTTGATACTTGAAACCATCTTTGTGTAAAAGTTAAGGACTTTATTCTACATCAATACATGTTTCAAGCCCTCAGTATGCAGGTTGTAGCATCTGCATATCATGGATTGTAATCTTCCCCTATACCAATTATCACATTATTGTTCACATAACCTAGTTTTGCAGATTATTTGTTCAGCATATAGTTGGAGGTAGAAGGATACATTTCCTGATGTTACCCCACCCACTATCCCAGATTACCTCTTGGTCTGTGTTCAGGTTGTATAGGAGAACAAGTAATTGCTCTGAAATTCACATTTTAAAAATCCTTATCCATAATTTGTTTTGATTAAGATGTATTACATGGCACAAGGCCTTATCTGAACTCCTCTGGCTTCCATAATAGTAGGAGGCAGGGGTCAAACATGTTTCTATGATCCGTCTTTCTTTACCTATTCTGATCCCAATCATTCTTCCCATCCCACTCTACTTCTGTACTGGCTTTAATATTTATGGTAATGGCTACACAATGCTCACAATTAAGGGAATTATTAGAGAAGTTAATAGATGACCAAAAGGCAGGATCAGCAAACAGTAAGCATAAAGTCACTGGTCCACAGTAACACCTCTCCTCAGTCAGCAGGCAAGTGTTTATCTGGTTCTCAGCCACATGTTCCCTTGGCCTTTGCCTCCAGGGCTCAGGAAGCCAGCCCCCTTTTCTCTCTGCCCCATAGTTCCATAGTCTTGGGCCAAAAAGGAGAAAGTACGCCATAGTCTCAGCACTGCTCCTCTGAGCCTTCCTGCTATAGTCTCTGGTACATTTGGTCTTAATGTCTGTCACTTCAGAATAAGGGAGTTTGGATCCAAAGAATTAAGAGAGTGCATCCAACAGATCTTGGATGCACTTTTCTAAATGTACTTGGGATTTCTCTCTGTGTCCCAAACAACTCTTTATAGATAGAGGCCTTTTTGCATTTTAGCCCACCACAACCCCCAAGGATAATGTCTGAAGCCACATCCTCTAGTACAGTACAGTCTAAAGATATCCCCCAAGGAACAAAGGATGCCATGGTTCACACTCTCTACTAAAACTCACTGTCATTGAGACCAGCCTGATTAATGATGACCTTTTAGGATGGGGGGAAAGTACCCCTGTAGATTGTAGAGACTATAACTCTTTATGGGAGTAGAAAGCCATGTCATTGCTGTGGAGTGGCTAACAGTTTCAAATCGCCAATCTTGCAGTTAGTAGTCCAATGTGTAAGCAATATCCCATGGGGACTCCTTCAACTACTAAAGTCAGGGTTTAATCTTACCCCAATTGCTCACTTTAGTATAGTGAAGTTCACCCTGCAAAATGGGATCATCCCCATAGGCATAGGGTGCAGAATTACAATGCAGCATGTAATGCCTTGTGGCTTAAAGGGTCACACACATAGTCAAATAGTCAGTAAAGCACAAGTAAACAAGTTTCTGGTAGCCTCTGCTTTCAGTCAACACTCATCTTAAATCAACAATGATAACCTTCATTCAATGTCCTTTTCTGAATATAACTTGAATTTCTTGTACTTTCCCCTTAACTCACTGCTGAAACCAATTTTTCATTATATTCAGCAGAATTGTATTTACATTTTATGTTAATTATATTGATCAATAATTCTCACATTCTGTTGAGTCACCTTTCCTTGGAATGAGCCCTATTAACTTGGCCAGGTAGCTGTCTTCCACATTTCTTGCCATATAGACAAGTGAGCACTGAGAACAAATATCCACTTGTTGAAACCTATCAAATGGTATTTTGTGGATTCATGTAGCCTTTTTTTTTTTGCCAATGCCTTAGTCTATCTTGGAGTTTTCCCTTAATTGCCATTGATTCCTAAGCATACACTACCTTCAGAAATGGCTAAATACCAACCAATTATTTTTGCCACACTGTGGACTGTATGTTCCTTTCATCTTATTTTGATGCTTTCAGCATTACTCAATACTTTATGCACAAAATTATTCAATATTACAATAAGAATTACTCTTTTCTTTCAACTTCTAAAATGTCAGATGTGTTCTTTTGGTTTTGATTTCTTATACTCTTTGTATATTTCATTGTAACTGCTTTTCACTGAATGTATTGTCCCATCTCTCTGTCTCCTGAAGTAAAGAGGCTCACTGCAGGGCTTGTGAGTCCAAAGGATACTTCCATGTTGGGTTTTGTGTTGTTGTTTTTTGTCACTATTACGGTAGGACATCATCTTAGTAAGATTTTTCTCCACTGGCAAGGCTCATTTTAAGCCATCTTGATAACAAAAGTGGCCAAGTCTCATGTCAGGATTCCATACATTTTATTTATATGGTTCCATTCTCATACATTGCCTGAACCTTATTTACCTTATTAGCAAATCACCACATTAAGTAATATACTGCTACAGACTATCATTCCTTCCTTTTACAGTATTCCATTTTCTTTCTTCTTTTCTTTCTTTTTTTTCAGTATTCCATTTTCACATAAGAAGGATGCCCAGAGAAATTTTTCCTTGGGCAAGTCAATGACAGAGTCAAAAATAGAACTGCAACAGATATTGTCTATGATCTGCTCTGTTGGATGGCTTGGAAGGAAGCCTCCAGGCTGCTGCATATTTTTTCATGTAATGCCCTGTATGTGTGACCTTTGTCACAGATTCACATGAGCATGGGAGTCCTTCTGTCTGACCCAGCAGATCAGAGAGTGCCTAGAATTGGCTCCCCTTTCCACCTCCGTGCCCAAGAAACCCTGAGCTAGTTTTGGACAAAGATTGATTTCTGGATCCCTGCCCCTGCTTCTTGCCACACTGGAGCTAAGACTTTGCCAGAAACTACATCCTTATTTGCCTTATTTCCCTCCCTTATCAATTCCTCTTAGGAACACATCATTAATAAAATATTGGCACGCCTTTGTTAAGTACAACCCAATCTCAGAAAAGAGGTACAGAATCTTAATATTTGTACTCCTGCTTCTATGTCATTCATTGCTATTGAGTCAATATGGACTCATAGTGACCCTGTTGGAAAAGGTACATCTGTCTCTGTGGGTTTCTGAAATTGTTACTCTTTGTGGGAAAAGAATAGTTTGCCTTGCTCCCTCAGATAAGACTGGTGATTTTGAACTGGTAAAACCACTATGCCACCAGGATTTCTCTGCTTCTATGTAGGTACTGTCAATACTTTTCTTTCCATGTGGATATGGACCACCTCCTATATGTTTTCATATTTCCTTACTCTCATCAGGTTCACTCTTTACTTCAAAGCATTCAGTTTCTTTTTCCCTAATTAAAAAATTTCCATGTAATCATCCCTGAGTTTAGACTGACCTCAGGTATTGTGATTCTTCCGGGAGACTTCAATAGCTCATTTCACCCTGTTGGAGGCATATTGACTATTGTGAAGGACTTTAAGCTTGTTAAACTTTGGCCACATTATCCTGGAACTCTGTGTGTTTGGTCTCGCAGGAACAGAACTTTTGTTTAACTTAATATGCTGGAGAACTTTCCAGATAACTGGCCACAAGAACACATCTACTCAGAATGCTAGTTGCATGACATCTGGTGAGCACAGCAAGTGCCAGTGAGAGTGACTGTGAAGTGGAAACTGTATTTGTCAGGTTATTCACCAACCTGAATCTGACTCATGGCCAAAAAGATGCCCTGGTGTTGGTAAGTCAATACCCTGATGAACATGTGAACTCCCATCTCTATTCCCTTCAAGACTACTGAAAACACTGACACCCGTCGAGACCATGAAGTGTGATGAACAAAAGAACAATGGCATTTCTGAAATGGATGCTGTCACTGCCCAAAGAAAAGTGGTTCAACTGCATTTGACAATTCGTTCTTCCATGGAGACAAATCAATGAGGACCTGGGATAAGATGAAGTAGTTACAAAGATAAGCAAGAGACCTAGGCAATCCCAGTAAGCTGGATCACAAGATCAATCCTAAGGATCTAATTGAACCTCTAAACAAGTTCCAAGGCAAACCAACTTACTAATGAGTCTTGAATAATACAATCTTGCTGGAGACAACAGAATTTCTTGGAGATTTTCAAGTTTGGCCACTTAGGTTTTCTCTTTTACTTTAAAGTTCCCAAATAGATAGTAGCTTAAGACTGCTGCATATTTGCTATTTGTACACTCTGCTTTTTTATAATATCTTAGTCCAGCAGACAAGCCTCTGCCTTTGTGGATGATCTATTGAAATTTTTGATCTATCTCTAATCTCCATTGTTTGTGTAAATCACTTAATGTTTAATCTGTACAAGTCAACAAGCCATGTGTTTTAGTATAAAAGGTTGTCCTATACATGTATACGATCCCTTTCTAGACAGTATTTTAAATTCTATACCTGTGGCTAAAATAATGATACTATCAATAAAATTACCATATGCCCCATGGGGATGATTTATACTGTTGCTCAATAAAATGATAATGACATCTGTAAAGGGAACTTATATAAACAATACATATGTGAGTGGATGTTGAAATCCCATTTAATAATTTAATAGTAGCCCTAATCTAAGAGCAATTAGTTCTTACAATGTGGCCTTGCTGTGTGCTTGCCCTCATGAAGTGATCACTGAAGACATGGGCTGCTATAACAAAGTGTGATGAGGGAACCATACGATGCCCAGCTAGATGAGAGCATAGAGTCTGGGGTCTTAAGCGCTATCTTAAATCAGGTAGTCATCTAAATGAGGTGTCAGCTAAATTCACATTGAAGTAAGCCCACCAGCCTGTGTGAATCAAGGAATGTAAATAATAAAATCCAAAAACTGAAGGAAGGAACTTTATTGGAGCTTAAATTATGAACATCTGATTAGCAAAAGGCAAGAGGAAATGGAACAAGAGCTATCATGGCTGATGTCCAATGGCTATTGACTCAAAGCAGAGAATACCAGAAAAATGTTTACTTGTGTTTCATTGACACAGGACATTTGAATGTGTGGATCATAATAAACTGTGGATAACCTCGAAAAGAAGAGGAGTTCTAGAACACTTCATTGTGTTTATTCAAATTCGTACATGGATCAGGAAGCAGATCTGTGATCAGAACAAGGAAATCGTGTACAGTTTAAAAGCAGGAATGGTGTGTATCAGGGTTGTATCCTTTTTTTTTTTTTAATAATTTTATTAGGGACTCGTACTTCGTTTTTCCAGCACATAAATAAATATATTGTGGCAAGCACCCTCGCACGTCCGCTGCCGTCATCATTCTCCAAACATCGGCCCTTTCCCCCGAGTCCCTGGTATTGGCTCCTCCAACCCCCCCCTCTTCCCCTGCTCTTCCTCCCCCATCAATCCTCAATGCTTTATAAGTTATTATTGTTCTGTCGTATCTCACCCTGCCCGACACCTCCCTCAACCCACTCCCCCGATGCCCAATCTCCAGACAGGTCGTATATAGATCCTTGCAGTTGGTTCCGTCTCTCTACCCCACCTTCTCTCCACCCATCCAGTAGTTCCAATCGAACCACCAGCCTGAGGGGGCTCATCCATGCTGATTTCCCCATATCTCCAGCTCCCCTCTCCACCAGTGTACCTTCTCCAGTCCATCCGGATGTGCGAGGTAGAGTTGGGACCATGATGGTTAGGGGGTAGGAAGACCTCAGGAACTAGAGGAAACTTGTATGCATCATCACTGCCTGGCTGCACTCTGACTAGTCTGTCTCCTTGCCTTGGCTCCCCTGTAAAGGGGTGACCAATTACCCACCAGTGGGCCTCAAGTCCCCACCCTGCCCCTCCCCTCACTCGTAATGAAGGGATTCCTGTTCTTTGATGCTCGATACCTGCTCCCTCTTGATCACACTTGCTGGTGTGCTTTTTCCCTGTGGACTTTGCTGTCTCCGTGCTGAATGGCCACTCAGTTATCTTCAAGTCTTTGAGACTCTAGACATTCAATCATTTGATAGCTGGGCACCATATTTTCAACTACTCTGTTTGCCTCTGTATCCATTTGTCTTCAACAATATCGGGAGTGAATTGGTTCATTGATTTTGATTTTTGTTCTTTGATGCCTGATACCTGATTGTTTCAGCACCTCAAGATCGCACAAAAGCTTCTTCTATGATGGGTTTTGTTCCTCCTGAGCTAGATGACTGCTTGTGTGGCTTGTCTCCTCCCTGCAACCCCTCCATAAGAGGATGTTGCCTCACCTATTGATGAGCTTTGGGTCCCCAATCTGTACTCCCTTAATTTATAATGATATGATTTTTAGTTATATAATTTTATAACTCTGATGCCTGATACCAGATCCCTTGGACACCTGGCTGGTATGCTTCTTTGATTAAGGCTTTTTTTCTGTAATATTTTGGTTACTGTTTTTGAGCTGCTGATTCTTTTTTTATATTTTTCTTTATGAAGTTCAGGATAGGTAAATCTATAAAGAGAGTAACTGAATTAATAGTTTCTTAGGAACATAGTAAGGAAATGAGAGCTAATCATGGGTACAAGAATGAAAAAAAAGTGATTTAAGATTGGTTGTGATGATTATTGCATAATTCTTTTTAATGTATTTAAACCACTAAATTGCATAAATGAGTTATATGTCAATAAAATTGATTTTAAAGAATTTTAAAATCTAAGAAGATGCATAAAAACAAAGATAGTGGGCTGAGCCCCAGTGGCGTAGTGGTTGTGTGCGGGACTGAGGCCCATTGGGATGGAGGTTCTATTCCAGCAGTGGCTCCACAGGAGCTAAGGCTGGGCCTCCTACTCCCACCACCAGAGGGCAGTGATGCCCCAAAACTCCCCCAAAACCAACAACAAAGATAATATTGGACTAAGAATTGGGGGGGAGGGGGGGAGAGATATGGAATCAGGGTTTCTCATTCTACCATGCTTGAAAAGTGAACATGTTTGAATAACTTTAGGAGTGGATTTGTCTTCCAAGTTTTCGGCTAGCTTCAGAGTACTGAATCTGAATCCAGTTGTCCTCCTTGAGCTCATGGCAAGGATTCCTCTTGGGATTTTACCACCACGTAGTTGCTTTTTCTTTTTCTTTTTGGCATCACTGCCCTCTGCTGGGAATGGGAGACCCAGCCTTGCTCCTGGAGAGCTGCTGCTGGATTTGAACCACCAAACCAGTGCACCTCAATCCTGCACTCAACCACTATGCCTCCAGTGACTAAAGTCTGTCTGCAAAGGTTTTCCTCAGCAGAGACCACTCTTCTCAGAGGGAGAAGAGGATTCAAGGGCAAATAGAGCATTCCCAAAGCAACTAGGCCCCACCAAGTCCCCTCTGTGCTGGGTGAGTTGAAAGGGCACTTTGTCCATGAGTTTCTCTGTGGATAACTGCAAGGACCACATTCAGGGGAATAAACTAAGCTCTTCTTTTAGGATCAGGGACCCTCTCAACTTGATTTTTGATCAGAATTTCATTGATAAGGCTATATAGCCCCAGGAACAGTCACAGAAATTCTCATCAGGCATGAGATGGGGCCCAGGATCTTATGTTTAATATTTTAATAAAAATTAAATGGGAATTTTAATGGTGGGTCAAATTTCAGAACCAGATTTCAAAAAGTAGACTATGAATTGCTGTGGTTAGTCCTTAGGAAAGAGGGACTGTGCTTTGAAGGGTAGCCATGAAGAGAGAGGTGACAAAAGGAAGTCAAAGTAGAAAATAGACTCTTTGAGGTGTAAGCAATTGATCCTGTAAGTAAGGTCCAGACTCTGTATCTTACATTAATAAGAATGAGCAAGCTATCTGAAGGAAAATAATTTTAAGCACATATAAATAATTTCATTTTAATAAAAATGTAATTATATAGTCATTTGATTCCTGAAAGCTTCCACATAGTGTGTTCATTTATTCAATCCTTTTTTTTTCATTTATCCATTCTTTTATTTACTAATTTACTGTTTTCACATATACCCAGAATAGCTATAAAATGTCTAAGACTGGGACTTTAGAAGCCTTTTTGAAGCTTTAGAGATGAAGATAAAGTAATGATGTACCCCCTTAAATCAATCTCCTTCAATCTTTGCAATTATGAATGTGGTAGTTACTTCCTAGTAGCCTCATGCCAACAGTCTAGGAGACTAAGATCCAGACACAGTGACCAACCACTTATCATTGGGTTGGATCCAAGTCATGGCAACCCCATGTAATTCAGAGTAGAGCTGCACTCCGTAGGATCTTCCACAACTGATTAAAGATATATATATATACACACACACACACACACACACACACACACACGTGTGTGTGTGTGTGTGTGTGTGTGTGTGCTGCAAGGGCTTCCTTCTGAGGGTGGATTCGAAGCACCAAACTTCCTTGTAGTAATTGAGCACATTATAACTGCTTACACCACCCATGAGACTTCACAAAACACCTAACTGGATCAAAATTACAACTCAGGGAAATTTGGATCAAACTCGAATAGGTTTGGTCCAAAACCTGTGCTCTTATCTGCCATATGTCAGTCTCTGAAGGAGACATTTAGAATTGGCTTTATTTGTATGTGTGCTGGCTGACCCTTCATGAAATGAGTGAGGGACCATCAGTTGAATCCGCATATCTGGTCCAGGGCTCCCACGGACACACCTGCCCTCACCTAGGTGAGACAAAGATTCGCAAGTCTGACTCTTATCAGCTAGACAAAACTGGATTCTATAATGACCTAAAGAGATCCAAGCTTTCCAATTTGGTCCCCAGAGCAAACCAGTTTCCAATTAGTTGAGGATTGTGGTTAAATTCTTGAGGCTTGTTAAGCCTCTATTAAAATCTCAAGGTTAATCTCAGGCTGTTGTAAGAGAGAGTTGGCTCAGCTTTCAGGAAAGGGCACCCCTCCCTGGAGTCACCTCATCTTGCCCTTTGTTCAAATCCCTAGCACACCAGGGACAGAGCAGTCGCTTTAATAGACTCCTCTATGATCTCTCCACATGTGTTTCTCTATGTGGCCTTCTGTGGACTCATTGGTGGGGAGAGATCTTTTCTATCATCAGCCATGTTTGCTTTACTTGTACCGGGGTCAAGAACAGGATCCTAGAAGTCCCACCCTTCTGAAGGGCCCTCCTGAGTTACTGAGTCAATCCATTGAAATCTCCTCCACACCTCTCATTATACCATGAGGTGCTTCTCTACAGGCACCCTCTCCTCTCTGCACCCTCTCTGGCCAGAGGGCCAGAGAGATCATCGGAGATGATCTCTGCTATTTGTGTGGTTGGGTTTCAGGGGGGTTGCCTGGCCTGAGATTGGTTGCAAGAACCTTAGGCCTTGCTGATGTATATGGCAATTTTGTGTCACCCCTGGACATAATCCATCTCCCTCAGGCATTTTCTATGACATGAAATCCATTGGAGACATGCTGAGAATTTTCATGCTACCCACATAGGCACAGGTGTCACTGGAGGGATGTATCCGTCACTGCTCATATGTCTCCCGGGGTCTTCTATCTGCGTCACCTTACTGTTGGGAGTTCAACACAGGGAATCAGAGTAGTTAGGGCACTTTCCCAAGCTCCTTTAATTACAGCTTTCTCTTCCTCAGGACCTTGCAAAAGTTCCCAAAGGTGGGATGAAATCAGAGAACAAACCATAGGTGCACACCTTTCTGTGTTCAAAATATGCATCTGTTCTCTTTTGGCCTTTTAAGTCATCTTGGGTGCCTACATGCTCTCCTTTCAGGTTAAGTGCTTACCGTTGAGAATTCTTCCATCCCCATGCAAACAAGTCTCCAGTGCCATCTGCCTATGGATATATTACTTTTCATTGTTTTTAGCACACGTGTGCTCACGCGCGTGCACACTCACACACACACACAAAGAAGAAGCAAACAGTGCTACTTGTCAGTCAAAACCTTGACATCCTTATACTTTGTGTTTCGGATTGTTTGTATTCCAAGACCGATTGTTTTCATTATGCTCATTCACATAGACTGGAAAGCAGATGTTCACAGACAAAGTGAAGGAACAAGCTAACAAAAACAGTAAAGTGATTGCATTTGTTTTATCCAGTCACATTGCAATTTCTGGCTATATCCCTAGTTGTGTGTGGGCCAGTGCTGGGTGCAACGAAAAAGATGAGATGGATTAGGTTTGGTCTCTTATGTCAGAATTTGTGTTGGCTGATTTGGGTTGGGACACAGGGTCACCAGGAGTCAGAGTTGACTAAGAGGAAACAAAGAGCAGAGTGCTGTTTGGACATCTTCCTCCCCCCGCCCCCCACCTAATACACAAAGAAGTGAGCACATGGCAAAGTTGGAATGGATTCATACAACCCTCAAAAGTTGTGCACATGCAGAAGTTACATGGAGCTCAAGCACAAACATGCCACTTTGCTTCTAGAGCTTGAAGCCACAGGCTGGAGTTTCATCTGATTGCACACACACACACAAATTTGAGGGCTCTGTCTTTATGGATTTTTACTCTCTAAGCTGTGAGGGTTGACCTCTGTGATCAATGGTCAAATTCATGAGAACTTCCATTAGACACTAAAATTCCTTTCAGGAGGAAATTATGCTCATGATGACAACTACATTGAACAGTTGTCAAGTTGGCTGCTTTATTTTCCTTTTTCCAATATCACATACTTTTTATCCAAAGAGAAACCCCATGGGAAAATGTAACTTTACAGGTAAGTCAAACCAAACTCATTACTGTGGAGTTATGACTCCTGGTGACACTATTGAATGGAATGGCACTGCCCTGTGAGTTTCTGAGACTAATTCTTCCCAGGCATAGAAAGCCCTTTTTCTCCTGAAGAGTGACTGATGGTTTTGAACTTCTGACCTTGTGATTCACAGTGAGATTCATAACAACCACATCACCAGAGCTTCGTGACTTCTGAATCCATATCCTCACTTGACCAGGTCACTGAGCCGCTTAGAGTCTCAGGAACATCATCCAAAGAGCAAGAATCATCATGATGGCCAGAAGGTTTAAGTGACAGTAGTATTAAAACACCTTTCAACAATCAAATGCACTCCCATCCAATTGATTCTAACTCACAATGACCCTACATGACAGGATAGACTGCATTCCGAACTTTAAATCTTTACAGGAGTAGAAAACCCTGTATTTCTCCCATGGAATGACTGGTGGTTTCAAACTGCTGGTATTTCTGTTAGCAGTCCAACACCTAACCACGACACCACTAGACTTATAGATGAAGAAGACATTATATAAATGGAAATGCTCTGTGTAAAGTAAATGATATTGGTGGTGTTAGGAAATTTCTGGAATTCTGTAAGCTATGGCTTTGAGTCTATATTACTAAAAAAGATCTTCCTATTTAGTTAGCATGAAGATTCAGAAGGCAAGAGATTGATTTTAGACAAACAAAAGTACAGGTTTTACTTGTCTCTTTTATACAGAGTGATTTCTCAACTCACTGCCATCGAGTTGATGCCAACTCTTAGCGACCCTACATGACAGGGTAGAACTGCCTCTGTGAGTTTCCAAGACTGTAGTTCCTTAAAGGAGTAGATCTCATCTATGTCTCATAGAGCTTCTGGTAGTTTTGAAATTCTGACCTTGTGGATCACAGGCCAATGTGCAACCATAAACTAAATACAAGGCTCTGGATACAGAACCTCTTTGCACTGTCCTTACTTCTGCATATGTGCGTGTGTACATTTCTGCCCTGGTGGCATGGGCACACTTCAGTGATCAGATGAGTAGACGTTGAGGGAAGGAAACCAAGAATCAGACTGCTTTGCCAGTCAGAACTGAGTATCTTAGAGTAAACAGACAGGAGATACCCGGCAAGCCTCAGAATTGTGACTGTATCCTTTTCTCCTCCAAGTCTGGCTCAGGAAAACATATTGGTAGCAAGTAGTTCTGCCTTAGTATTTGGGACATTCTGCCATGTTCTTTCAGGAGAGCTGGTGATAGAGTGGGTTACACAATGGGACAAGTGTGTATGTCTATCCAAAGGGCTCTTCACAGGACCAGGAAGCTCCACATTTACTACATCGTCCCAAGACTGTCAGAGTGCTAACCTGTGTGGGCAGCTGTAGGGAGTGGCTCACACCGCAGCATGACATATAGACAGTGGATTCATTCAGCCTGAGAAAGAACTTTCGTGCAATTGAGTTTCATTTGATACTTGAATTTCTCCTGAGATGGCCTGTGATTATCCACTTCAATCCTCCAGTGCCACTCAGCATGCATCCCTTGAAGCCATCTCCTTCCTCATCCATTGGTGGTCTTCATGCTTTCAGGTCAGAATTCCCACCATGATCTGTATCTGCTGGTCCTGATTTGGTCTTCCTGTACCAGCTGGCCCAAGCAGAACTTTTCCTTGATGACCTTCAGATATTTGAATACAACTTTCATAGTACCCCACTCTACTTTTCCTGACTAAGCACCCTGTTCTTTCATTTTGAGGCTCATGATGTAACAGTTCATCTCAAGGACAAGACAGCCTTCAAAATCAGGCCCCTTTGGTGGAGATTTAACTGCTGCTTGACTGGTGGGGAACCAAAGTCCTCCAGCCCTGGTGCTGCCAACTGTTTCTAGATTGTTGAGAAATGGAACCCTTTAGAACCAAAGTAAGAGCTCTTGCATGTTAAGCCACTGAGATGAGGACCTATTTTGTTATAGCAGCATACAACTGGCCTATCTTGGCTAATATGTAGGGGAAGGTCAGAAGCGGAAGGTACAGTCATTAACTTAAAACATTCTACAAAAAAAGGAAAAAAAACATTCTACAAACATGAGGAAACCAGCAAGTGAAGATTGGTGTGATGGTTCCCAAGCATTCGTTTTTCCATTCATGAAGTAAAGATGGAAAAATTATCCTTAACATATTATGTATATGTGTACATATAATTTTATTTCCTCTCAACCCACAAAGAAAGTATCCTAAAAAGAGAAAAAATGCATATTGTCCTTCATGTTTAGTCCTACCAATCTCTTATCCTTGACCCATTATCAATTCAATGAACAGCTCAAAACTGTCAATAGTCAAGCAGGAGACCTGCTCTGAGGCAGTGTTCTGCTCTGGAGAAAGCATTTTATCAAACATATTTTAATTTGTCATTATGATTTGATAGGAATATCCCAAACTCCAGCTGATAGCATAAGTTGCTTTAAAAAAGAAAATCACAGAGACTGGTTACTTGTGTCATTTTTTTCTCTATATGGGCTTCAGAGATAATATATCCTTCAAAGTTGTTCTTCATTGCTCTCAAACACTGGATTGCTATAAGACACTCCCCTGCCACACCCTGGCATGTCACAGTAAGAGGTTTGGTTTAATGGAGGCCAGCTTGGATCCTTTTCCAAGGCCCTCTGCCATATCTGATACGGGCTTTTTGATTGATAGCCAAAACACCTTTTGATGACCATCCACAGGGCTCGGTTTTCAATAATAGCCTCCTGCAAAATAAAAGAGTTAAATTTTACAACTATAGGTCAAGCTTTCCCAGACCAAGATGATGCCCTAATGAATCAACTATCTAGATCTCCCTTAACAAAGAACGATAACTCCAAAGTGGTTAAACTGACCCTTTTAGAAGATTCAGGAATACGGAGACAGAGCTTAAAGAGATTTACCTGGATCTACATATAACCCCCTCCTTGGGGAAGAGACAACAGAATATGGAATGAAGGGAGACACCAATCGGTGTGGGACATGGAAAAAATAATTATATATTATCAAGGCTTGTGAGGGAAGAAGAGCTGGGGAGGGAGGGGGGAAATGAAGACCTGATACCAAGGACTCATGTAGAAAGAAATTTTTTTTGAAAATGATGATGGCAACATATGTACAGACATGTTTGACACAATGTATGCATGCATGTATTATGATATGGCTATATGAGCCCCCAATAAAATGATTTGTTAACAAGAAAGAAAAAAAATCTCAGGCAAGTATTTTAGTTGAAGGTTCTATTGTTTGAAGAAAGAAATAGTTCAAAATACTAGGGACAATGGAAAGTCTTTAACCAGGTATTTTGTAACATTGCTTTTTAAATTTGGCACTGTGGGTTTTGCAGCAACATTAGGTAGACAATAAAAGTCTTTGAATTGAAAGTTTAAAAAAGAGGTTTACCTGGAAGATGAAATTTGATTCCTTTTTTGAAATCACCTTTAAAGCTATTAAAATTTTGCACTTCATTAAATACCCCATCCATATTTGATTAAAAATAAACTGACAATGAAAACATGTTACCACCAAATAGAACCGACCCTTTAATAAGTTGCACTATGTGCATATGGTGGCACAGCTCTGTGAAATTGGATGAGAGGCCACAGTCTTGGAGTTGGACAAATCTGGATTCAAGTCTCAACTCTCACTTCAACTATGGGCTTCTGTAGGACTTGGTTAATAGAAGAAATACTTCCTTGCTCTTCTGTTTGTTGTATGGATTCTATTACTCCTCTTGCAAAGGAGGGTGTGGTGTAGTATAACCTACTTTCTTTCCCCACCCTTCTTAAACTATTCATTTCCCAAAAGGGTGTGGGCTGATTAAAGGGAGACACCAATGACTCTAACCTTAGTTTACCAACATGTCATTGAGATTGAAAAAGGTATGTGTCTCCGAAAACAATCTTTACGGTCATTTTGTTTTATGAGCTACACTAGCCCTAAAATAGGACCCAAGATACAAATTATAATGTAGAGTGCATGTGGGTTATCTGTTCCCATTTTCGTTTTTGGTCACAAAGGTTGACCATCTGATAAGGGAGTTTGAAAGAAACAAGGCAACCATGTGAGCAGTCAAGCTAGCCTACAGAGCTATAGCTGGCTGCAGTGCCCATGATTTGTAATTTTAACTGAGTGGACTAAAGACCTTGTCTCAGAAACAGTACCTCTTTCTAAAATCCAACCATCTCTGAGAGTTAAGCTCCACAGTTCAGAAAAAATATTAAATAATAATAATAAACAGTTCATCTAAATCTTTCCCCTAATAACTGTTCCTAGGCTAGCAAACTATTAAAGTTGCATACATCATTTCATTCCCCTCTTGCAAACCTTGCAGCTTTCCTAGCCACACCTGTTATAGCACTACTTAGAGTTAGGGTAAGGCTGAGTGCTGGTGGAACCAGAGTGCTGGTGTTCGATAGATTTTAATATCTACCTTTTATTAAACCTTCAAACTCAGAACTCGTAGTCATTAAGTCAATGTTGACTCACAGAGCCCTCCCGTGGATGCCCCAGATTGTACTTTGTCAGAACAGAAAGCCCAATATTTCTCTTGAGGAGCTGTTGTGGTTTTAAACTACTGACCCTGCTAATCACCGCCCAAAGCATAACCACTACATCACTAGGGCTTCATCCAGTCAGCCTGAGAAGCCCTCCAAACAAAACAAGATGAAGCGCACACATACATGTGTGTACACATGCATACATGAGTACACCGGGACCTAAAGTACCTAAAAGCAAATGCACTGCCATCAGGTCATTCCCAACAAATAGCACCCCTCCATAGAGTTTCCATGAGTGCATACCAGTAGGGATGAAACAGCCTTTTCATTCTCCCACAGAGTGGCAGAAAGGTTGGCAACTCAGCACTTAACTGACAGCATCACCATACTAAACTCCAAAAATCATCGGCACCGCTTTTTAGTTGATTTTCACTTAAAGTGATCCTAGGGGACAGAGTAGAACTGCTCCTTTGGATGTATATGACTTTACATCTTCACAGGAACATCTTTCTCCCATGGAGAGGATGGTGGGTTGAACTGTGAACCTCAGGGCCACCAGCTCATGGCATGGCCCACTTTGCCCCAAGCTCTTCATACAATATGCTCCTGGGTCCAATGGGTCCTTCCCACCAATCTTCAGTCCACACTTTCACTGGACCCCATCATGTGGATGGTGCCAGGAAACCCCTGTGAAATTTCTCACACCAGATTGGCAAGTAAAGTCAGGCACGCCCTGCCAAGACGAGCAAGGGAATCCCAGGCTTTCTGGTTCATCTGCCTGGGAAACACACACACATACACACAAGCAAACAGGTGCTGTGCACTGTGCCTTGGATGCTTTGACATTGCTCCAAGCAGGACAGCCTTGTTGTTCTGGAAAGGGAAGCTAATGTGCTGGGAGATGACAGGCCCTGTCCGTCTGCACACTGTAAATGACACAAAGAACTGGGAACATAACTAGAGGCTTGATGATACTCCATTTTTAAGACAGAACAAAACTTGACAACACAACAGTTTCAAAGGTTTTATTCATATATATATATATATAAAGTAAATACAGATGTTAGCACAGATGCAAACAAAAAGGAATGAGAACTACCCGGGTTAGCACTCAGAACTCTCAACCGCAGGCTCCTGTCACTGCCATCAAGTTAATTCTGACTCATTGCAACACTTCATAGAAGCACCAAGCTCCCCCTTTCTCCACCGAGCAGCTAGGAAACTTGAACTGCTAATGCAGATTGTGATGACTCACTATCATCACGTCACTGCCAACTCAGAGCAGCCGCCTAGACTCTGAGACTGGAATTGCTCATAGGCTGTAGAAAGCCCAGTCTTTCTTGTAAGGAGTTGCTGCTGGTTTTGAACTGCCAACCATGAACAGCCCAACAAGTAACCACTACACCACCAGGGTTCCTAGGCTCACATCAGGAGGCAAGAAATGCATATACCCGTTGCAACTACCTTCACTAAAGGCAGTTTTGGTTTGCCTTTGAGAGTCAGTTGGGGACCCCTAGCTGCTGCAAACTGTCCCCTCTGTCTGCAGCGCCCAGGGGAGAAGGCCAGATTCTAGAACATGGGTTCTCAGTTTAGGTTCTCAGTACTGGGAACCCACACTAGACATTCTAGACATATAGAGATAGTCTCTGCTACATCATTCATGGGTGACAAATGAAACCCTCTCCATCTGCAGGGACTGCACAGAAGTTGTCTTCAATGTAATAAATGAAGAATCCTTTCCACAGTCCCGTGAGGAACAGAGCCGAGTTTTAGGTCTTATCGCTACTGAGACCCAGCACAGCCAATGGCCGGAGAGAGGAGAAATAACTACATAGCATATCATCTGTCTCCGTGCATACTGTGAACGTCATTCCCCTGCTTGCTTATCTCCCTAGCATAATACATGACACAATAACAAATACCCTGAAAAGAAAAAAAGGAGAGAAGAAGGAAACAGTAAGTGACACAGTGATAATATATTAATAATTTTCCCCAACCCAACCCACTGCCATGGAGTCAATTGCTACTCAGAACAACCCTAGAGGACAGCCTAGAGCTGCCTCATGGGGTTTTCCAGGCTATAATTTTTACCAAACAGACTGACTGACCCATCTTTCTCCTGAGGAAAAGCTGGTACATTTGACTCGCAAACTACTCAGTCAGCAGCCAAGTACTCAGATCACTCTGCTAGCAGGCCTCCCGTGATAAAAATAGCTGGTATTCATAAAATTCTTGCTCTGTGCTTTGCACTGTTCACATATCATGCTTCAAGAACTCTTGGAGTTAGGATACCACTATTCTTAACCCTTTACAGATGAGGAAACAAAACCAGAGAAGTGGAGTGGCTTGACCAAAGTCAGGCTGAAAGTAAGCGCTGGTGCCAGGGTTCAAAACCAGGTCTATTCCTGCAGAGGATAGCTCTTAGCTACACATCTGTTTCCAAAAGAAGGTGTTCCTGCTAGCTGACTGTGAACAACTTTGTGGTTTGCTCACTCCACTACCCTCTCCCAACTCTTCCTGTTCCTTAAAGAACAAAATTCAGAACGAAACCAGGCCAATCTGTTGAACCTCTTGCCACAGATTCACTTCCCCAGAATCCCTTTCTACTTTGTGTGGTCCTGACCAAAACCAAACAAAACAAATAAACCTCACTGCCATTGAGTCAATTCCACCTCACAGTGACCCTATAATAGGACAGAGTAGAACTGTCCCTGTGAATTTTTGAGAGTGAAATTCTTTACGGGAATACGAAGGCCTATCTGTGTTGCAAGGAGTAGTGGTTGGTTTCAAACTGCTGATCTTGCAGTCAGCAGTCTGGTGCATAATCACTGTGCCACCAGGGTTCCTGCTGGCCCTGAAGTGTAATCTTATCCAATCAAGTCGAAGAGGAAGTCTGCGGATGGGCTGCAGGAGACTTAAGCTTCCTGATAAAAAGCTTGGGCTCAAAGGTCTTTCCTTTTCACCTTGTACTGAAACAGACATAATGTCCACTAAGAGAAACTATCTCGTAGCCATTAGCAGCAATCACAAAAAATGAAAGGCCCACATCTAAGAAGGGAGGGACAGGAACATGAAGGAAATGCACTGAGTCCGTAAAGTGCTCCTGACAGCATCTTCAGTCTCCTAATCCTCCGTGCTATTCTACCACCAGCCTTTATGCCATGCTGAGCCTGCTAAATAAGGACGTTCAACTGGGCCATTACCAAGCACTGTGTCAGGTTCCGGGCTTGTTCCCTCTTTGATGGTGCCATTCTTGGTTGGTATCTGGGAGAGGTAAGATAGATGGAATCCTGCACCTCAGTTCATCCTTTTCCAGGGATGGCTGCCCAACAATGGGCTTAAATGAATGCAGCCTGTGTCCAACCTTGCTGACGAGAGTGGACCGGCGAAGAAAGAAAGGGGTAGAGCAAGCCCTTTTCACTGAGGAACTGAAGTAAACAGGCACTGAAGACCAAATGTCGCCAAGCTTACTCTGATCTCATGTCTCATCCATGCGGCAAAAATGTTAAAGTTGCTAAGTGAACGAAAAGCTCGTCATACAAAAGACTCCATATTGTATCATTCCATTTATAGAAAAAGTCCAGAATAAGCAAATCTTAGTGAGAGAAAAGGGATCAGGGGTTGCCAGGAGATGTGGCAAATGGAATGAGATGGGGGTTTCTTTTCAGGGTGATGGACACAAGCTGGAATTAAGTCATAGTGGATGCTGCGCAATGCAGAGAACATACTGAAAAACCCACCAAAGTGTGTATTTTAAATGGGCCCATTGTGCTGCGTGTGCATTGTATCTCAATTGAAAAAACAGTATGTGTCGGATTGGTTCTCAATTGGGAAATGCTATCAATGAATACGAGTACTCATAATCATCGCCATCAAGTCAATGCTGGCTGACAGCACCCCCACTCCTCCCCCACCCTGTGGGTCTTCAAGGCTGTAGCTGTTGATGAGAGTGGAAATCCCAGTCTTTCTCTTGAGTAGTTGCTGGTAGCAGCCCAACACATAAGCACTAAGCCACCAGGGCTCCTTTACAAATGAATAGAAGAGGATCAATTATTCTGAGAGACCAACCATCTGAGGCACTTACCTCCACCACAAGGGAGACAAGGAAGTTGGAGCCAAGCATAATGACAATGTAGATCCTCCACAGGACAGGGGTGCAGACTAGCTAAAGAGAGAGAAGGAAATAATATAAAGAAAAATATACACATGTTCCCAATATATATTTTCATTTTATAAGACAAGGATATGATATACAGAAACTTGTACTTCAACATTTGCACGCACAGAAAAGGTATAGAAGAATTATACTTAATAATTTGGGGTGTTTGCTTCTTGCTTTTAAGAAATTACTTCTTTTTTCCTGGTTTTGTTTGCTCGTTGTTTTACAAAACATATTTCCATTTATTTGTTACATTTATTCATAAATGAGTTAAGAATTCTTTATATGTACAATGTTTGCTTATGTACCTTGCACAACCACATGAATCCACATTGCACAATACAACACCACACAATTAGCTATGTATATATTTGGTCATTACCTGACTTTACCCTGATGACTTGCACTGAATGGAATGAGCCAGGGATGCATAGTCCGGACAGTAGCTGCTGACAGCCAGCCTCAAGCACACTTCCAAATGATCATCAGTCATGGTGGGACAGTTCTTGGACTGAATGATCTCTATGTGGGAAAAGGCTGACTCACATCAATAAGTAGAGCTGAAAAATGCAGTCAAAGTGGTAGCACACTTTCTCATGTTTGGGTACTTCCCCTCTGCAAGTAAATTCCAGAACTCTTCATGCACTCTGGACTTCAGCTGAATGACGGCTTTTAGTGTCAAAATCTCCCATTCCATATGAAAGTGATACGGTTTTGTCTTCTTACTTGGTCCAGCTCCCCCACTCATTTTAATAACCTTTCTTATGTTTAAGAGTAAAAAACCAAGGTCTACTGGCTCCACAATCAGCACTCATGGAAGCAGTAGTCAAGAAATCAAAAGAAGTAAGTTCTTGGGCAAATCTGCGGTCAAAGACTTCCTCAAAGTAGCCTCACGTTGAAGGCTAAGATGTGACTAAGCCAAGCTATGTTGGTAGTGGTGGTGCTGGTGGTGTTAAGAGCCATTGTGCCAATTCCAATCTATAGTGACCCTATGCACAACAGAACAAAACATGCAAGGTCCTGTGAGGTCTGCAAAATTGTTCCTGTGCTTGTGCCCTTTGTTGCAGTCATGATGTCAATACTTCTTTTGGAGGATGTAGCCAGAGCATGGATAGAACTTGGATACAAATCAAAACTTTAAGGTACACATTCAGGTCAGTGCGGTCTGCACACGGTTCATATAGATTGTGGAGAAAAATGCAAACATTTCTTGAGTGTGTGTGTGTGTGTGTGTGTGTGTGTGTCCTGGAGTTTGTTTGGTCCCTGTTCTTCATTTTATAGATTGTAGTTTTATAGCACTAGATGACCTGGTTTTTTAGATAATGTTGTTTTAAGAGTTACTTATCAAACTTAAAAATATTCTTAGTAAATGCAAACAGTTACATATTTTCAAATTTGAGCATGAATAAATAGAGAGGACACAGCTCAGTTCTTTGCTACAGGCCTGAGAAAGCCCTCCACTTTCTTATAGATTCATTCCATGTGCTTCTCATTCCTCTAGTCTCTGTTCATTTACAATAGGAGATCCTTCCTCTTTTTCACTGCTCCTCTACTTTACAAAGCATGATGTCCTTCTCCAAAGATTGCTCCCTCCTGACATATGCTCAAGATGAAGTCTTACCATCTTTGGCCCTAAGAAGCATTCTGACCTTACTTCTTCCATGATGGTTTGGTTTGTTCTTCTTCTCTAGTACCACAATTTAAATGCAGATTCTTCTTCAGTCTTCCTTAATCAATGTCCAACTTTTGCATGCATATGAGGCAATGAAAAATATCATGGCTTTAGTCAACTGCACTCTAACTCTCAAAATAACTTCCTTGCTTTTCAAGACTTCACAAAGGTATTGGGCAGCAGATTTACCTAATGCAATGAATCATGTGACTGTTACTTCCATGATTATTGATTGTGGATCCACACAAGACAAAGTCATTGTCAACTTTTCCCCATTTATCATGATGTTACTTAGTGGTCCAGTTGTGAGGATTCGAGTCCTTTTTCACATTAAGGTGCAATGCACATTGAAAGCTGCAATCTTTGATCCCCATCTGCAAGTGCTTCAAGTCCTTCCTACTCTCAGCAAACATGGTTGTTCATAAGCCTTCCTTCGATCCTGATGT
Source organism: Nesogale talazaci (assembly GCA_004026705.1). Classification (NCBI taxonomy): domain Eukaryota; kingdom Metazoa; phylum Chordata; class Mammalia; order Afrosoricida; family Tenrecidae; genus Nesogale; species Nesogale talazaci. The sequence continues at coordinate 49,385 of PVJH01000640.1, forward strand.
CACATTCTTCTTCATCTAAGCCAGCTTCTCTGATGATTTGCTCAGCATGAAGATTGAACAGATATGGTCAAAGATACCAAGTGATGGTATTTTTATGTATATCAGTGGATATAGCAGCCAAATGGAAACAAACTACAGAAATTATTTCTGAAGGTATAATCCAGTAGATCGGTGGTAAAGAATAGAGTTGGCGAAAAAGAGGAAGACCCTCAACCAAAAAGATTGACACCATGGTTTCATGGATGTGAGGATGGTGCACATCTAGGCAGTGTTTTGTTCTGTTGTACAAGGGGTCACTGTGATTTGGAACTAATTCAATGATACGACACAATAGCTTAGGAAGATAGCTTTATTCCCAGGATCCTCTCAGGGTGCATATGCCAAAGTGGGTAGTGCTACCCTTTTCTCTATTGCAACATCTCTCAGCAGCCAAGCTCTGAGTCCTAAGTCAGGGCTTCAAAGTCGTCAGGACTACATGTACAGCTACATGGGTGCCATTTTCCAAAGGAGAAAGTAGGGATGGAATCAAGCTTCTCCCCATCTGTCTCTTCTTCCCTTCCTCTGCACTCTTCCTTCTTCAGCCTAGCACACTGCCTGGCACTTATGCATGTTTAATACATGGATGGATGGGCAAATGGACAAACGAGAAAAACAAATCCAAGTACATTCTGTCACACTTAGTGTGGCCTCCTACATCGCCTCATACAATGATGGAAGTGAAACCAGTGCAATTCTATGGAGGACAAGGACCAGCAAAATTAAAGATGCAAATAGCTATCTAAGACCTTATTCCAGAGAGATGGCTATAAGGATGGAAGTAATATTTACAAGGTTAATTATTATAGCTTTATTTATAATAGCATAAAATTAGACACATCCAAAATGTCTATGAGGCCAGGATCCCAAACCCAGTGCCACAGAGTCGATCTGAGTCAGAGGAACCCCACAGGACAGGGCAGAGCTCCTGCCCAGGGTTGCCGAGGTTGTCAGTCTCTAGGCGCAGACAGCTTCATCTTTTTCCCTATATATTTTTAAATGCAATTATTTTAAAGTCAGTAGCAACTAGATTACAAAACACCATGATGTCATTTAAAATAAAATAAACTTCATCCATCAGTCTGCATGCATTTGTAATGTATGAATTTTAAGAATGGGAAGAATATAGTGAATAATGTTAATAATTTTCCTTTCCTGCAGATTCTTCATTTTCTATTGCATACTCTGATGTCATAATAAGAAAAAAAATGATTCTTTTGGAACCTTCTACAGTCATCCTATCTATGTCAGACTTAGATTTGTATGTCAAAAATCACCAGAGGCCCTACCCTGGTATTGCTAGGTTTGAATGCCCTGGGCCCTCTGTGTTCTCCTCCACATTAGGAATGATGATGGGGGATCTTCTCGCATTAGACACTGTTAACCCAAGAATGATATCCAATCTGGACTCTTGTAAACTCATCATGAAGGTGTAGAAGCAAAGGAGTGTACAAAGCAACTGAATACAGAGTGAAAGTAGAAATGTTCTTTACATCTCTTCTGTCTTCTGTTTGTTTGGAAAAAGTCTATTTAATCAGTCGTCATTAAGTTTAACTCCTGGCCCTCTATGTGAGTCAGAGTGGAACTGTGCTCCTTAGCATCATGAATGGTGTATTTCCTGCATTTTTTCTGCAGCACTTCTGGGAGACTTTTAACCAGAATCGCTTGGTAAGCAGCTGAGCATATGAACTATTTATACCACCCGGACAGTCTCAGGAACATTCAACCATGGCTCAAAAGCAGGATAGGTTAGAGAAGCACATCTTGCATATGAAACTCATCTCTGTCTTGTAGGATTTCTCTTCACTTTCTTGCACATGAAAATCTTCTCTGCCTTGAAGGATTTCAAAGCTGTCTCAGTGTTATAAAATATGAGCAAGGTCACCCTTAAAATGTGGTTTTTTGAAAATCTGATTTGTAGCCAAGAAGGCTAAGCATGCAAGAACCACATTTTTAAGAACAAACAAGAGTGATAAATACATATTGGAGGATTAACAGTAGAAATATTCTAGGTAAAACTGTTTTAATGGCTTCAAAATAAGCATTGTGATGGTGAATCTCTCATGTGAAAGAAAAACCATAAAAATAGATTGTCTAATCTTACAGCAATCTTTTAAACAAAAATGTACAGTACTGTTGAAAGAGTGTCTCCAGTCTCAGGAAATTGAAACTAGGCTGAATTATATTTTCTGGCCAGCCAACATGACTACTGTAAATAAATCCAGCATCCTCTGTACACTCAGCCACCACAAAAGAATAACCACTGTCAAAAATTCATGTCAATTGCAATTTTGACCTGTTTTCTGAAGTCAGGCCATTAGATAACCATAAAATGCCATCATCTGCCAGAGATAATACTTACATCCAAACGCCTGTATAACTCTGGAATGTCAGCAAACAGAATGAATAAGCATACCCCCAGCTGTATGACCAGGACTAGGACAAATATATCTGAGGAAATCAGAACATAAAAATCATCACCAAAAATCGGAGCTCAGAATGTCACATCTGCTGATAAGCATTTCAAGATGAACACTGATGAACTTCCTTTGATTTCCACATCCAGACCCAGCATAAGAGATGGAAAGTGCTCATCCCTCTGCAATGGATCACACCTCCACAATTTCTGTGGACATCCTTGGGGCAAGTAGAAATCTTCACATGTATCTTATATAGAAGCTTCCATTAGTAAAAACAGAAAAGTATTTGTTGGGCAGCACTGACAAAATACTGAAGGCATGTAAGCCTCTAAGCCCCTTTAATGTAAGCCAGCTACCGTAAATCCTTTTCCAGTGGGGGTGGGGGCAGATGAGGATTGCTTCAAATAACTATATTTTAAATGGCAAATCAGCATTTGATTGTTTCCCTATCCTCTAATGGAGAAGGGCAACAAAATATTCTCTGAAAAACAACAAAGGTTATTGATTTTTCAACTGGTGTTTCTGAATTTTCCCATTTGAAGGATTAGTGATAGTACGCAAATATACATAAATGTCAAACAGATCACAAACTACCTCTCCACCAAATATAAGTCCCCATCCCAGAATGCAAGGGAGTAGGAAGGAGGTCCTTGAGCTAAGAATCTCCATAATTCTGAAGGTTTCTTCAGGCTGAACCCACTGTCAGCTTGCCAACCACAAAATGCCCCTTGACCATTATGTCAGGACACAAGTTCCAACTGAGTGCTGTGACCCTTAGCATAGCCTCCTCTATGATTTGAAAAGTAGAGAAATCGATAGGTCTTCCCAATTAGGAGTATTCACATGAAAAGTCACCCAGGGAATTTTAGTGAAGGGAGTAGGTAGGGAATGAAGCCCAGCAGTTCTCTGACACTTTGGGGGAAGCGACATCTGACCACAAGAATGAGGCTGCACTGTGTGTATGAGAAAGCACAGGAGTCTGGTCACCCTTGAGAAGAGCAAACTCAGGCTGCTTCCTGAGGGACTTCTCTCCTCTGCTCTAGAACAATTCTACTCACAGTTTTTATAGGTGGGCTGCCGAAAGGGTTTTCCTTTAGAGAATATAAGTGCCACCATGACACAGTTGATTGTTCCCAAGAACCAAATAGTAGTGTTCTCAAAACTTGCAAAGGCACTATTAATTTCTTGTTTTTCTGAAGCAGTTGGAGAAATGACTAACTCTGAGATGCTTTCATTTCCCACTGTGCAGGCACTAAAACAGAAACCAAAGGGAAAATGACACAAGATAAAAGACCCACATAGAACACCTGTGTCTAAAATACATATACAGACCGTGTCCATCCACAACATGTCTGATTGTATAATGCTTAAACATGATACCACCCACTGCCATGGAATCAATTCTGACTCAAAACAATCCTTTGGGTGATCCCCAAGGCTATAAATCTTTGTAGGAGCAGACAGTCTCAACTTGTTCCCTGGGAGTGACTGGTAGGTTTGAACCAAGCAATCTAAAGTCTACCTGAAAGCACCACAGTGAAGCATAGATAATGGAAATGGATAGATTTAAAAATAAAGAAGAAACCAACACATCTAAACCTATGTATCTGATATCTGGCTAGCTGGCTGGCTGGCTGGATAGATGGATGGATGGATGGAAGAAAGGAAGGAAGGATGGATGGAAGGATGGGTGGATGGATGGATGGATGGATGGATGGATGGATGGATGGATAGATGAGTGGTTAGAGAGACTCGCTGAGTCACTTATCAGACAGATTACTATGCAACTATTGACTTTTTCTAGGAGAAAAATGTAAAAGTAAACCATGATTGTTGATCCAATGGTTTAAACTCTGATAACATATAAGTAGACTGACCATATCCTCTGACAGGGACAGTTTTGAAAGCAGAATAGAAAGACTGGGATAGCATATCAAGTTTAACTAAAACTTCTACGGTAAACTATAATGCGTGGCCACCAGAAATATAATATATTATTATCAAAGATAAGTGCTAATGATTAACACCAATAAAATATGCTACAGAGAACAGGGTCTTAGGAATCTAAAGTGTTGAGGGGAAAAACCAAACCAAGTACTTCCTTTCATATTAGAGAGATGGTGTTTGGGAGACATTAGAATGTGAGAAGCTGGAGTCAGGGCTAGAAGAGTACCTGTGCATCTCCACAGAATACCAAGACTGTTTCTGAACCAGAACAAAACCCACAATGTTCATAGCTAGGCTGAGGAGGATGTTGAAGATGACTGAGAGCAGCAGAGGTGGGGAGATCAGCCGTCCTGCAGGTCTGAAAGGCACCAGCTTGGGATAAGCACCATTCAGACTCACTACAAGAGAAATTCAAAGAAAAAGGCAAACTTGATCAAACATTTGGTATAAGTTCTTGGGTACATATATCTTTAAAAGGGGATAAATAGGAGTGCACTGCAAGAGCAATATGTAGGAAATGAATTCATATGTGTGTGGGAGTTACATAATCTAGTGAAAATTTGAGGATTAAGCGTGTAGGGGTGGAGTCTAGTCTGCCAATCAGATCATAGCCATGGAGGCTTCTGTGTGAACATAGTCTTCTCCTGAGGATTCTGGGAATTCCTGTCTTCCTCTTTGGAGGCAGGAGATACACTCTCTCTCTGTTCACTCCCTGAGAAACATTGTAGCTGACAAGATACATGGAACTATTCTAGTGCTCTCAACTGGAGAAGCCACATGGAGACCCTTGTCAGCACTGAGATACTTACAATGCCACTGGATCCACAAGATTTCCCAGCCAATGATCTGTCATCTTCTTACATTTGGTGTTATTGCATGTGTTTCATGAGTCTGAAGAGGTCTTTATAGATTGGTATCAGACATTTAGGGCAATATCAGATTTATGGATTCCATCTGGACTGGTCTGGGTGTTTTCTCAATATTCAATTGCTTTTGTATTTAAAGTTCTTTCTTATACACAGATGAGTGTCTATGAATTTGTTTTTCTAGTCTACCCAGGCTAACAGATGATAATTTCCTAAAAGAAGCTACATATAACTATGAGATATCTTTTTTTAAGCTCCACAAAAGACAAAACTATGGAATTATAGGTAAAGGTCTGATAAAAGGCAGTGTCTCCCACACTCTGCATGTACACTGCATGTTGACCTAAACCTTATGCTGGGTAATTTGCCAACAAACATGAGACTTTAGAAAATGTTTGTATTTTATAGTTATTCCATTTTCTAACAATCTATTCTAACCTAAAAGCAGAGAAGTGAAAAGATTCGTGTCATAATCATTTTCCATCAAAATGGCAGTGTTATCAGTCCCATAAAAGTGATTTCTCCTCATGGAAACCACCCGCGTTTCAGAATAGGCCTGCTCCTCAGGACTTGTGCAGCCAGAAGTAGGTGTCTATGTCTGGCTTCCGCAGTGTCTCTGGGTGATTTGAAGTTCTGGTCTTTCCAATAGTAGCCCAGCGCTTAGTCACTTACACCACCCAGGAATCCACCCAATCCATGCATCCATTATGCTTTCATAATCCATATGTTCTTCATACAGCATCTCCACAGCAAGGTGATTAGGAACTAAATTGAAGACCCCATTCAGAATTTTCATTGAGTTTTATGATTGTGATCACGAGTTGCAGTGAGTCAGATCTGACCCTTTGCAACCCTATGCACAAGAGAACAAAAGATTTCTCAATGCTGCACCATCAGACTCGTTGCTAAGCTTCCGTCTGCCATTGTTGCGGTTCTGTCAATCTATCCCTGTAAGAGCCATCTGTTTTCACTGTTCTGCTGCAGGTCAGTCTAAGAACACACCACAAAGGATAGATAGGCTGTCCATTTTGGAGGGATTTATTCCTCACTCCCTCCCATCAAGTTGATTCCAACACATAGCCACTGAAAACATGAGTAACTTCTTATTAGTAATATCTTTATAAACACAATTTTTGGAGGCAGTTGGAAACATTACATATAAACATATAGACTTATTACCAGTGGAAGATATACAAAACACAACAATGACCCCACCCCCCAAGAACACTATTAATTAAAATGAATTGCAATTTACAAAGTGTGTAAGAAGTTTTGTAATAGGTAATTCCTACCTCCCATAAGTTGATTCTGACATAGTGGCCTTATAGGGGAGAGTAGAATCCTTCCCTAAGGTTTCCAAAGCTGTACATCTTTAAAGGAATAATCTGCCTCCTCTTCCTCCTGCAATGAGGCTGGTGGGTTAGGACAGCTGACTCAGTAGCTAGCAGCTGAATACATAACTCACTATACCACCAGGCTGCTATTCTAGGAAAATGGAATAGCAATGCAAAGGCACTGAGGTCACCATAATCTTGGCATTATTGGAGACATGGAAGGATCACTGGAATCCTTGGCTGGAATAATTGATTTTGTGGCAATGCACCTAGAGGTGATGTTAAGAAATAAGCCGGAGCTAGGTTGTGTAAGAATTTGAATTCTTCAGGCCGGTGGTTAGATTGGAACTACTGGATGGGTGGAGAGAAGGTGGGGTAGAGAGACAGAACCAACTGCAAGGATCTACATATGACCTGTCTGGAGGATGGGCATGGGGGAGTGGGTCAAGGGAGGTGTCGGGCAGGGTAAGATGTGACAGAATAATAACAATTTATAAAGTATTGAGGGTTAATGGGGGAGGGAGAGCAGGGGAACAGGGGAGGGGTTGGAGGAACTGACACCAGGGGTTGGGAGAAAGGGCAGATGTTTGGAGAATGATGATGGCAGCGGACGTGCAAGGGTGCTTGCCACAGTATTTTATTTATGTATTGGAAAAATGATGTACGAGCCCCTAATAAAATGATTTTTAATTAAAAAAAAGAATTTGAATTCTTGCAGAAACAGGAAGCCCCCAGGGGATTTTTAGAAGGAAAATAATATAAGAACAAATTACAAAGGTAGGACAACACTCTTAATATTGTGTACAGGTGAGTGGAAGGTAGACAGAAAGAGAAGAAGCAAATTGATCAGTTATAAAGTTCCTGCAGAAATCCACGGGAGAGGGACCATTACCTAGTGACAGTAGTTACACAGGAGATGGACATATCGTGGAGATTCATGATATGTTTTGAAAGTGGTTCAACTCACTGCCATCAAGTTCATGGATATGAAGAAACCAGGGCATGAAGGGCAACTGCAAGTCTTTGACTTGAAAAAATGAGTTGAACAGTGGTGTAATTTCAATAGAATGTAAGTTCCCTAGGAGAAGTGTCTGCTATTTCAAATGGTTAGTATAGTGAAGTAGCACAGAGGAAGCATTCAGTATTTATTAAATTCCCTAAATACATGGAGTTGTATAAATCTGGAAATAGACTTGACGAATTTAGGAATTCTTATGAGGTATGCTGTGTTTGATATAAATACCCAAAGAAAAATCCTGAGTAGTTACAATTCTAGATTATAAAGTCCATTGAGGCTAGAGGTACATTTGGGACTTATGGGTTAATGCCATTTAAGCCACAAGACTTACTGAGCTTCTGTGGTGTGGGGGTGGTTTGGGGTGAGGGATAATAGATTGAAAATAACAAGCCATGGAGTATTTTACGCCAGATGACGGGTGAAGGAGCAGGAGCCAGCAAAGGCCAGGATGGAGATGTCATGGTCATTGAAGTGGCAGATAATCTAGAAGAGTGCCATCACAATTCCAAATGATGAAAGCTTTTGAAAGCAGAACTGCTGTTGAAAGACACATAATCATCAAGAAGAGAGATGTGGCCATTGTGGTTGGCAGCAAGGGCATCTGCAGTGGAATTGACAAGAGTAGCATCTGGGAGGTGGCAGCTGAAATGTAGACAGTAGCTTCTCCCTCCAAGCGCATTCTGTAAAGGCAGAGATTCTGAACACTTTTTTTGGGTAAAGTTATGCATTGGCAGGACAGCTATTGTGATTAAATGAGAAGCTATAAGAGGGGGACCATGTGAGAAGCAGATCGTAAGACAAGTTGAGAAGGTAGTTAAGGACTCCTTGAAATGTCACTGGCTATAGAAACTGGCTCACAGTGGCTCGCCAGAGCCCATGGTTAAATTAAAATCAGGTAATCAGAAATAGATTCCATAAACCTGTGATTAAGGAAAGATACATATTTAAGAAAAAGATAATGGACACTCAAAACAAATCACTTCCTGATTAGCTTACTACATTTTATTGTTATTAATATTCTTGAAGTTAATGAGACAAATTGGATTGAAAACACTCACTATTACATCATGAATAGTATTTTAAAAGTTGAGAAAATATTCCTCTAGCATTCAAGAATGAGTATCTGATTCAACAAAGACGGAGCTCACATCATGGAGGAAAGAGTCAGGTTTTGGCATTAAAAATTGTTTTACTTTCATCTTATCTGTTAAGGTCATCAATCAGTATTGATGTTGAAACTAACTCACTGATCAGTTACAACTTAAGATTGACTGTGGGTACAAAAGTTTGTTTTTTTATATGATAGGGAAATAGATCTCTGTACATATATTTATATGCTACATGTTAAGGTAGCAGACAAACATTGAACCGCTACTCAAGTATCTCCACATGCAAGAACACTGTTCTCTGAGAATTCTGTGATGCTCACCTTCCCTAACAACATCACTGAAGATAAAATGGGTGCATAAGCAAATGTGGTTAAGAAAGCAGATAGCGGCTGGCTATCAAAAGATAGCTGAGAAGCAACCAAGTCCACATGGAAGAAGCACACCAGCCTGCTGATCATGAGGTGTTGATGGGATCAGCTATCAGGCATAAATGACCCATAATATAAAATCATATCAATGTAAACAAGGGAGAAGGTGGAACAGAGACCCAAAACCCATCTGTAAACAATTAGATATATCCTCAATGAAAGGTCACAAGGAAGAGATGAGTCAGTCAGGGTACAGTATAGCAAGCATCAATGAAACAAACAACTTTCCTCTAGTGGTTCCCCTTTCGAGGTCAAACAACACTTTGACAGGGTTGCCCAATTCATAACAGTAGCAAAATTAAAGTTATGAAGTAGCAATGCAAATAATTTTAGGGGGGGAATCACCACAACATGATGAATTGTATTAAAGGATCATTGCATTAGGAAGGTTGAGAACCACCGCTCTAGTTCTTTAATGCTTCCTTCCTCCACCCCCACTATCAGGACCCCAATTTTACCTTACAAGTCTGGCTAGACCAGAGCATGTACACAGGTATAGATAAGAGCTCCCAGCACAGGGACACCAGGACAGAGAAATCCCTCAGGACCAATCATGAAAGTAGCAATACCAGGGGAGAATAGGAAGGTGAGGGGAGAGAAGGAAACTGATCACAATCATCTACATATAACCCCTTCCCAGGGGGAGGAGGGACAACAGAAAAGTAGGTGAAGGGAGACAGAGGTTGATGTAAGACATGAAGAAACATAAATTATTAAGAGTTCATCAGGGAGTGAGAGAGGGAGCAGATGAACTGATATCAATGGCTCTGGTAGAAAGAAAATGTTTTGAAAATTATGAAGGCAACATATGTACAAATGTGCTTGACATAATAGATGGATGTATGGATTGTGATAAGAGTTGTATGAGCCCCCAATAAAACTTTTAATAAATAATTTTAAAAACTCAGAAATGTTAAAAAAAATTAAAAGAGCTGAAAGAACTCCCAATAAAATGATTTTTAAAAAACAACGTTTGATTTAAAAATATATATTCTTTGAGGATCAATTAGCTAAATGGAATTTGTAATAAGGATTCTTGTATTTTTATTTTCAAATTATTTTACTAGACCATCTTAATTTGGGTAAAGTTTATGATGTTTTTATCATTGGGTGTAGTCAAGTCAATGATGACCCAGAGAAATCGAAGGATCTTTGGTGTTTTCAAAGCTATGACTGGTCAGTCAAAAAATCATCAGGCCTGTCTCCCTAAGTCACCTTGAGTTGAATTTGAACCATTAACTTTTCATTGTGCTTAACCATTTGCACCACCCAATATATGCACGTATGCATGTGCTCACTCTCTCTCTTTCACACACACACACAATTATTTTAGAGAACCAGTTGCTATATATTTGCTCCCACAACACTGCAGAATTTGACTGCTCCTCCGATGATAAGAACAGAAAACTGACTAAAACAGAATGATGATAGAATTAGAGATCTGAAGTGGAGGACATGGAGAGATACAACCACCTGGGAAATTTGAGACTAAAAGAGACAATAGCTGGTGAGGAGTTTTGAGTCAAGAAAGACTTGCTTGAAAAAGAAAATGTTGATATATATTGATGTACTGCTGATTATAATCCAGTAGAGCAGAAAAAAGTTTATGATAGTGGAAAAAGAGGTTACTATAGGAATAGAGTCCTTAAGAAGGTGTGAGTAAACAGGAGGCAAACTACAAGTAGAAATGTTGGCATTGATGTGCAACAGAGTGAAAGGCAGAGACTACAGGTCAGAAGAACGCAGCATCAGGATTGGAGGAAGGCATATGCAGATGACACAACCTTGCTTGCAGAAAGTGAGGAGGACTTGAAGTCCTTGATAATGAAGAGCAAAGATTGAGACTTTTGGTAGGGATTACAACTCAGTGTAAAGAAAACAAAAATTCTCATAACTGGACCCATCAGTAACATTATGATAAATGGAGATAAAAATTGAAATATCAAGGACGTTGACTTACTTGAATTCCCCATCAATGCAGTCAAGAGATCAAAGAACGCATTTCTTTGGGGAATCTGCTACACAAGATCTCTTTAAAATGTTGAAAAGCAAGGCTGTTGCCTTGAGGAATGCCTATAAAACTTGGACATTAAATAGGGAAGACCAAAATTGAATGTGGTAGCAATTACACAAAACTGCTTGATGTGATTGAACTATAGAATGTTATTGTATCTGTAATAGTTCTTAATAAAATTATTTTTTTTAATAAAAGGAACATGAAGGCGGAACCCTGGTGGCTTAGTGGTAGTTTGCGGGATTGCAGCCCACAGAGTTGACAATTCAAATCCAGCAGCAGCTCTCCAGGAGTAAGGTTGGACTTGCTAATCCTACCAGGGCACTGATCACACACACACACACACACACACACACACACACAAAGAACATGAAAAAGATGAAAGAAGAATCAATGCATTTGACAAAGAATATATAAAGTACCAATACTTTGGTAAACCCTGATATTGGCTTTGGTAAATACATTGCTGATATTTGAAATATATAAAAAAAACACCGTTTGAGAAACTGAAAAACAAGGGATAGTAGCAAAAATATTGACAGCATCATAGACTGCCTAAGAACCAACAAATATGCCTTGGAAGAAGTATGGTGAGAATGTTCCTTGGAATCAAGGATGGAGAGATTTCGTCTCATGTCCTTTGGACATGTTATCAGGAGAGAGAAGTCCCTGGAGAAGGACATTGTGCTTGGTAGAGGGGCCGTGAAAATGAGCAAGGCCCTCGCAATAAGTGGCTGCATTGATGGCTCAAACTTAGAAACGACTGTGATGAGCACTGTCCTTAGGATCTCTATGAGTTGGAACCAACTTGATTGCACTTACAACAACATACCCCAAACAGACTAAGTCAGCATTCCTGCTCTTCAGGGTGTTTGTTTTCTTCTTTGTAAATGTGTAATGACAATTTATGGAAGCTCTATGGTTTGTTTGGAAACAGTAAAATGCAAGTCAGCTTTTTCTTTGATAACCCCTCTCGCAGCACTCAAGTGAGGCGTCCACTTCTTCTCTTTCTGCATACCCCTTTTGGGAATAGGTATAGCTCTGCTTTTGCTTCTGCCCCCTGCAGGGAAAACCTTCTGGGACAGAGGAAACCAGCTGAGGGGGCGCCTTGGGAAGAAAGGTTTTAAAATGTCTTACTTGTTATGCCTACAAGAGTTGTTATGGCCAAATCCTGGAAGAGAAACTGGTAATTTGAAAAGCTGTTTGTCTCCTGAAATAAAAAATAATAAAATAAAAAAATGAAATGAGATTCGAAAAAGCTATTACCTTCTATATGAAGGCTGACATCAATTGCATTTGTTTGCAATGTAACAAATTCTAGGAAATTACCAAAGAGGCAGTGTATCTGGGGCCTCTGTGGGTCTGTGAGTGGAGGGACTGGTGGGAATCCTCAAAGTCGAGTCTGTGAAGCTCTCATTAAACAAGAGGATCACTAAGCAGAAAGGTCACAAAGCAGGAAGGTCGCTAATCAGGGAGTGCCTTTCTGAACTGGTTGTGTTAGTGTTGGAACAGCCTTTGTTGAGGACAGGCTCTCCTCGCCCAGATTTATCTCTGTTCTTTGTTCCGCTTTTAGACAGAGAAGCGGGGTTTCATCTGGCACACGGAAACAGTGTATTCCCAGTAGCACATGTGACAAGGGTGAGACCATATCTAAATTTTACCAGATGGAAAATGAGGATAGCAAAACCTTTGATTTGCATTCTTGAGTAGTGTAAGACTTAATGTTACAAAGCACCAATACATTTGAAAAAAATGTATTCAGAGTTTATTGATAAGAAACATATTTGCTTTATCACTTTCCAGACCCACACCTTACCCCTAATGCAAAGGAGATAACTAAATCTAGTGTTTAACTGCTTTTATAAGCATGATGAGTTAATGAGTCTTCAAAATAGTGTTAACTTTTAATAAAAACAAATAACAACAACAAAAAAAAAAAACCCTGTCCTTTTCCAAGCTGTTTATTGGTGAGTGGGAAAAGATATAAGCAATCTACAAATAGAGCTAAAATTTCTAGCAGAGGAGCAGGGAGTAATACTGTATAGAGACAAGGCTGTGTTATTTTAGAATAAATAAAATAACCTTTTGAGAAAAAATCACTGATACTTGATAAAATCAGCCCAGGAGTTGGGTACACAGCAAGAGGAATTTTTTCCGCTAACAATATCTTGTTGCTCTTAATAATAATAAAAGCCACCACAGACCTCTGTTTTTGGTGATATAATATGTTACTTTTTAAGTGCCCACAAGGCTGGGAATCTGTGGTAGCTGTAGCTCACAGCCATGAGTGGGCAGAGTTTCAGGAATTTTGTATGACAGTTGTTAAGCGCTCCAAAAACAAACTCACTATCCAGAGTTGATTGCGACTCATATTGCAATCAGTTATTCTCACAGCCCCCAGCATTCTAAAAACAAACTTCTACAAAATCGAAACCAGATTGACTACCATAGAATCAATTCTGACTCATAGGAACTCCAAAGGCCAGGTGGAACTTTCCCTAAGGATTTCCAAAGCTGTGACCCTTTACCGAAGCAGACGGCCTCATCTTTCTTCCAGAGGGAAGCTGGTGATGTCAAACTTCGGACCTGGCAGTTAGAACCCAACACATAGTCCACTGTACTACTGTGGTTCCTAGATTATGTATTTTCACACACCCATAAGTGTATAATTTACACATATATGCATGTATGAGTAAATTATAAAAGCATAACATAAAGACTGTGCTCTAAATGAAAGTAATGAATATATACAATTCTGGAATTCCTAGTAATTTTGCCACATCTCATTGTGATCTGTCCTCTTGATATTGTATGCATCTTTTTGGCAGAAGTACCATATAATAATGTGCTACTGTGCATGTTTTCCCAACTCCGCATTCCTTGATGCCAAGTTGGAAGTTTGAAATTGACTGTGGTGGAAGTACTTACACTACAGAATCTGGCAACCATTAATAGTCAACGTTTGTTTTTCCATGGGAAACCAGTTATGTAGCATTTATGCAGAGAATCATCTCCTTAATGAATTGTATGCTATGGTAGAACAGAACCACCATAGAATTGGGCAGGTTAGAATGCTGCCAAGTCTGAATGGATAAAAGTTCTATGAGAGAGGCAGTTCTGTGTTATGTCCTGATCCTGAGCTCTCACTAAATAAATGTTGGTGTGTCCAAGAGATGGAGAATTGGCATTATTTGTCCATTTCTGATTTTTTAAAATGCTGCTCAAGTAGCTTTTGGTGCTCAGAAGTCATTTTGAGATCTCTTCACTAATAACTCGCTGCCTTGGAACCATTTGCAACTCACAGGGACCTTACAGGACAAAGTAGAACTGCCCCTGAAGGTTGCCAAGATGGTTACTTTTTTGGGGGGGGGGGTTTGGGGGGGAGGCGCATCACTGCTCTCCAGCGGTGGGAGTAGGAGGCCCAGCCCCACTGCTGCAATTGAACCTGTGTCCCAGTGGGCCGCAGTCCCGCGCACAACCACTACGCCACCGGGGCTCAGCCCAAGATGGTTACTTTTTATGGAGTGGAAAGCCTCTCTTTGCTTTGCATGGAGAGCTAGTGACTTTGAACTACTAACACATAACCTACCACACCACCAGGGCACCTCCCTTCATGAAGAGACATTGCAAACTGAGGGTGCACCTCCACAAATTTTAGTTCTCGCTAACCAAGAGGCTGGGTCCCAAGTCATACCCAGTAGAGCAGCAGAACACCAACATACTGAATCATGCTGTACAGAGCCATGTACTTAAACATGCAGAACGAGGTCACAAGAGCCGCGCGTCCTTCCCTGCACAAAGAACAGACATGAGATCAGTTATTCTGGGTGGCTCAGCTGAGCTCAAGAGGAAAATATCAAAAGTCTGACTATCCAGTTGTTTGCCTGACAGACTAGACAGTCTTGTGTCAATGGAAACTGGCTAGAGTTTCAGGGAGGACCAGTTCCTGGACAATTTTCACAGACCCAGATCCAGCCAGGGAGTCCACATTTGAGATTGTTCTTCCCTCTCTGTGGACATCATTTCAAATCCTAACTTCAGAGTCACCATACCTGGGAGCCAGTCCCAGATATTGTCCTTACTCACTAATACATGGAAGGTCATTTCCTCCTCTCAGACACAGTTTTTGTATCTGTGAACAAAGGGATTCAAATAAGATTGCAAGTTCAAGGTCTATTTTCCCTCAGATGCTTCAGAAGTTTAGCAAGTACTTGATTAAAAGTGAATTCTATCCTTTTCAGCTATTTCTAACACAGTAATAAAAAAACATGCATACTCTCATGAATCATGTATCAAATTTAAATAGATTGAAAACTACAATTGAGAAGTGAAGATGGTTAATATGTTCAGCTGCTAGGGGTCCTCAGAAGAAAGGGGTGGTGATCCACTGATGAACAGTCAGTCATTGAAAACCCTCTGAAGAACAGTTCTATTCTGACATACACAAGGGATTGCCATGAGTCAAAAGTGACTTCTTGGTAACTTCTTGTGTGTGTGTGTGTGTGTGTTATTTTGAGACTCTAAGTATGTTAACTTGTGTTCTTTTTGAGTGACTGATTAAGTAATATGTATTAAAGCATAAATTAGATTATATATGAAATACTGATTTTACCTATGTCCCTTGAGAAAAATAGTTTTATGTTTACTTATCATCAGAACAAAGAACTCTGGTGCTACAATAGTTCAGTGCTCAAATACTAACCAAAAGATCATCGCTTCAAAGGCAGCAGCTACCTCACGGGAGAAAAGACCAGAAGGAACACAGCCTCGAAATAGCCTAGGGGACAGCCCTACTCCTTACCCTATAGGATTCCTGTGAGTTGGAATCAACTCAAAATCAAACAACAGCATAGTAAGGATGATTTCCTCGGTTTCCTAAACCTGACCCTAAAGTCAAGATGGTTCCTTTATCAGTTACTTTGCCGCAGCCATAAGCTAAGAGGTTAATCATTCTTCCTCATCTGCAGCAACAAACTCCTCCCAAATCATCATATTCCTTTCATGTTATCCTTGCCCACCCCTCGATGATTGTCTTGAGCTACCATCAAGTTGGTTCGGACTCATCGCAAGCAGACACAGAACAAAAGGAGACACAGCGCAGTCCTGTGTCACCCTCACCATTGTTCAGGTGTTTGAGCCCATTGTTGCATCACTGTGTCAGTCCTTTTTTTTTTCTTTTTTGCTGCCCTTTCACTTTACCAAGCATGATATCTTTTTTTTTTTTTTTTAGGGAATGATATTACCTGATAACAAGTCAAAAATGTATGAGACCAAGTCTCACTATGCTTCTACCAAGGAGCATTCTGGATGTACTTCTTCCAAGACAGATTGATTTGTTCTTTTGGCAGTCCATGGTACTTTCCACATTCACCAGCACTAGAATGCAAAGGCAGTTCTTCCTCTTGGGTTTTTCTTATTCAATGCCCATCTTCCGCATACGTATAAGGTGATTTTAAAAAAAAGAACATGACTTGGAGATAGATAAATAACTAAATAAAACACCGTGGCTTGGGTCAGACCCACGTTAGTCCTCAAAATGACTTCATGCCCTTCAATACTTTAAAGAGGTCTTGTGCTGCACATTTACCCAGTGCATGAGTTGTCCAATCTCTAGACTGCTGTTTCCAAGCGCATTGATTGTGGATCCAAGTAAGACAGAACCCTTGACAGCTTCAACCTTCTCTCCAATTACCATGTTACCTGTTGGTCCAGTTGTGAGGATTTTGCTTTTCTTTTTACCAAGCTGTAGTCCATTCTAGAGGCTACCATCTTTTATCTTTATCAGCAAGGGCTTCAAGTCCTCTTCACTTTCAGCAAGCAAGTTTTGTCATCTATATATATTATAAATTGTTCATAAGCCTTTCTCCAATCCTGATACCACATTCTTCTTCATATAATCCAATTTCTCTCATTACTTACTCAGCATACAGATTAAGTATGATGAGTGGCTATAACCCTGGGCACACCTTTCCTGACTTTAAACCATGTAATATCCCCTTGTTCCACCCAAAAGACTGCCTTTCAGTCCAAGTCCAGGTTCCATATGAGCACAATGGCATGTTCTGGACTTCCCATTGTTCTCAATGTTATCCAGATGTTTTTTTTTATAATCTACATAGCTGAATGCCTTTTCATAGTCAATGAAACATATGAAAACATTTTTATGGTATGCTCTGCATTCAGACAAGATCCATCCAATGTCAGCAATGATGCCCTTTGCTGTCTGTCCTCCTGTAAATCCAGCCTGAACCTCTGACAGCTCCCTATCTCTGTTCTGCTACATCTGTGGTTGGGTGATCTTTGACCAGTGTTTCCTAGAAAATGATTAACAGTGATATTGTTCTTTAGTTTGAGCATGCTGTTGGGTCCAAATATGGATCTCTTCCAGTTAGTTGGCCATGGAGATATTTTCCTAATTCCTTGGCATAGGTGAGTGCCTCCAGTGCTTCATTAGCTTGTTGAAGTATTGCATTTGATATTCTGTCAATTCCATGAGCTTTGGCTTTGGCTAATGCCTGTGGTATAGTTTGGACTTCTTCCATCCATACCATTGTTTTTTGCACATATGCTACCTCTTGAGATGATTGTATACCAACTAGCTCCTTAAGATACAGTGACTCTGTGTATTCCTCCATCTTTCTTTGACTGTTTCCTGTATTGAGAAATCTTTTGCTGACAGAATTTTTTACTACACAGGGTCGATTTCAATTGATGACAACTTATCGTGTGTGTCAGGATACTTTTTTCAATGGATATTAATTTGCGAGTTGATTGTCAGGCACCTGAAGAGGTGACTCTTGGTGCAGTCAAACCTGTGCTTTTTTGGTTAGTGCTGAACACTTCACTCTACTACACAACATCTCACCTCCATAAAGCAACCAACTAAACCTATTGCCGCCAAATCAATGTCCACTCACAGCAATCCTATAGGACAGAGTAGAACTGTTGCAAAGAACATCTAAGGTTGTAAAACTTTATGGACAGAGGTTGTCACACCTTTTCCCGAGGATTGGGTGGGGGTTATCACTGCCAACACTTCAGTCAACAGCAAAGGCTTTCACCATTGTGGAGCCAAGGCTTGATTTTCTCCCTTTTTTTATTCATTCAACCTACTCTGCTCACTCCAGCCTCACCATCATTACTGTGCTTCAGACCACTGTTGCCGTCACTGTCAATCCATGTCATTCTGGCTTTCTCTCTCTTTTTGGTGAATGCCATTCTTTTCCAGTGACTGTTCCTTCCTGGAAATATGCTAGAAGTATGTGAAACACAACCTAGCATCCTAGATTCCAGGGAGCATACCTGCCTGTGCTCTTTCAAGATTGAACTGCTTTTCTGGCAGACCGTCATAAATTGAGTATTCTTCATCAACACCAGAGGTTGATTCTTCTTGGGGCTTTGGCTATTCTATGGCTTTGGTCAAGTGCACTTTAGTCCTCAAAGTGACATGTTTTCTTTTTAGCGTTTTTTAAGAGGTCTTTTGCAGTAGATTAGACAAATACATTATAGCACTTGGTTTCTTGACTGCTGTTTCCCTAGGCATTGATCGGGGAGCAAAATGAAGTCCTCGATGGCTTTAATCCTTTTTGTGTTTGCACATGAGATTGCTCACTTATCTAGTTGTGAGAATTTTTATTTTTTAAATTGCAGAGTAATCCATACTGAAGGCTATAGTCTTTGCAATCCACTAATGAGTGCTCCAAGTCTTCCTCCTTTCAGCAAACAAGATGTTATCATATACATATAATAGATTGTTAAGGAGTCCTCTATGATCCTGGGGCCATATTCTTCTTCATATGCCCCAGCTTCTCAGATTAGCTGTTAGCACACCAAGTGAACAGGGATGATAAAACAGTCCTGTGCTTACATTCACTTTTCCTTGTTTTGAACAGACTGCCTCTTGGTCTGCTTAACAAGGGCAAAATGAAGTGTTCTGAAAACCCCATTTTTCACAAGGTTATCCATGATTTGTTATGATCCACACAGTTAGATGCCTTTCCATAGTCAATAAAACACAAGGAAACTACTCTCTGGTTTGCTTTACTTCCAGCCTAAGTCCATCTGACCTCAGCAATGGTATGTCATTTCACTCCCTCTTCTCAATCCAGCGTGAATTTCTGGTAGTTCCCTGTTGATGTGCTGCTGTGATCAAATTTTAATTACCTCCAGGTAAAATTCACTCGTATTCCATTACTAGTGATATCATTTGAAAATTCCTATATTCTGTTGGATTACCTATTGGGATGGAATAGGGACATATATGGATCTCTTCTTGTAGGTTGACCAGATCTTCTAAATTTCTTGGTACTGACCAATGAGCACTTCCAGTGTTACATTCAGTTGCTGATCCATTTTTATCTTTATTCTACCAATTCCTGAAACCTTGTTTTTTTTTAACCAATACTTTGAGTACAGCTTAAACTTCTTTCTTCAATTCCATTGGTTATTAATCATATGATATCTCCTGAAGTAACTGAACATTGACCAATTCTCTCCCTTTACAGTGGTTCTGTATTTCTTCCATTTTCTTTTAATAGTTCCTAAGCATTAAAAATTTCCCCACAGATTCCTTCACTATAGCAATTCAAGGTTTGAATTTTATCTTCAATTATTTCAGCTTAAGGAATAAAAAATTGTAACGGATGTCTTTATTTTATCTATCTGTTCATTTCCTGACTGCCTACATTGATGGAAATTTTTGTGAGATCTACAGCTTCATTTTTTATTTGTTTTGTTTTTTATTGCTTCTTGATCCCCAGTGCTTACAGCAGTGCCTGGCATGAAATGTTTGCTTACCAACTGAATACATGAATAAATTAAAACCTTAAAAAGAGCTAGAAAAAATACTATTTTAATGTGGTGAGAATGTGAGATATATTAAAACCATGTTATGATATTTTAATATAAAATGCATTCAAATTCAGTCTCTAACTGTGTGATCTTTGACATATCATTTATGTTCTCTGGGCCTGTTTTATTTGCATAAGAAATAGCAGCCACTCCTATATTTCCAGGATCCTGTGAAATATAAAATATTAAGCCTTAAAGTCCTTCATAAAGTACAAACAAGTGATAGTTTTTATAGCTTTATAACCAAAATGATAATTATCATTCAAATGTAATGAACAAGAGTGGGGGGAGGGGAATAAGTACAGAAGCAAGGAGAATTGTAGTGGAAGCAGCAAAGATGAAGAAATGTTTTGAAAATTAGTGGTGGGCAGGCAGACTCAAAGGAAGAAAGAAGCATAAAGAGATACCGAGAAGGAGGACAAAAGGGTTAGATGAAGTTTTCATCAATTTCCCAGATCCAAGGAAAAACAATAAAAAGTATGTATTTATAAATAAATACATAACAGGAATGATTAGAATAATGTCCCAAGAAGTGTAAACTCCACATGTTATCCTAAACATTGTGACCCATCTGTAAATGAAACCTCCTCAGGCTTAACTTCATCCATGTCATTAGAAGACAACTTTTCAAAAAAAGAAGAAGAAGATGGCTTTTCCTCAGGCATCTTTTGAGGGCCTTCTGAACTAAGGGGCTCATTTTGTGGCAGCATCTCTGACAGCATTCTGCTTCTTTTCATGGGGTTTTCAAAATCTGACAATGTTTCAATTTCTGACCATAAGGCTTTCAGTGGCTAATTGCTTAGAAGTAGACAATCCGTCTGCAGTCTGGATGCTGTGCTTTAATTTGGGGTGATCCTGCTGGCACATGACATACCCGTGTCCTCACTCGCAGCATCACAGCCACACACATGCCAGCACAGTGTGGCAGAATGTCAGACAGGTGGTAGATATGTTATCAGAAAAGACTCATCGCTGGAGAAAGCCATCCTGCTTGGTAAAGTAGTAGGGCAGCAAAACAGAGGGAGACCTTTAGCAAAGTAGATGGGCACGATGACTGCAACCATGGACTCCAGCGTAAGAACAATGGTCCGGCTGGCACAGGACCAAGTAGTGTTTCGTTCTGTTGTTCATAAAGTCACTATGGGTCAGAACAGACTCGAGGGCACCTAAAACAACAGTGTATCTCCCCCCAAATTGCCTAATCAATGATTTCCATTGAAATGTCATTCTTCTCATAGCTTTACCTTTAACTCTTGGTAAACTAACTTTGGCAATAGACTGTTTGACTGTATTTCCCCTACAAAGCACTCTCTCATCCCTCATCTTTCCCAGCAGGATGATGTGATTTGGCTCAAGGAGGCAAAACAGTGCTGGAGGAAATTGCCTACTTACTTGATAAGGTGGGGCACACACTCAATGTTTGGAGTTTTGGACGTGAATGGTGAGGCCACAGATGCCTCCTGCTCTGACAGAGAGATGCCTACGTGAGCCATTTTCAAAGCCTGAAAGCAAACAGTCAGTTTATTGTCCATGTAGACTAGAGTCTCCCAAAGTGGGCAATATCACATGGCGGCGGGGCTGTGGGAGGGAGCACTGGAGTGATGAGTGGGACTACAAAAACAGATACCCACACTTTATCCTAAAGTGTAGCATAAAGTACAAAAGTTTTTATTTGTTGAGGGTCTTGGTGGAGGAGGGTTTCAAGATTTTTTTAAATTTTCCTGAATGGGCGCAGTAGCCCAAATAAGTTTGGGAACTTATGATAGACTCCCATCCATCTCCAGTGACAGCCCATTGTAAGCATCAGAAAATCTCCACACTGGGTGATAGGGGAGTAAGCACCAAGCAGAAGGGGACTGACCTCCCTTTGCTGTTACGGCTTCATGAGAAAAGAATAGCATTGTGACATGTGGCCAAAAGGGTGACACCTCAGGAATGACATTCTACCCCACTTTCTTCGTTCTGACCATTGAGTCTTTGGGTGGCCCTGGTCCAATCTCTTCCACCTCTCAGCATGACTTTCTCCATGCAAAGGCCAGAAGCTGGTGCACATCCCAGGAAATACTCTCATTAAAGGGCTCCTAGCAAATATATTTGACAGAGACTCCACCCCTTTCCTCCTGCTCCCCGCCCCCATACACATTAGCAGCTACTTACCCCACAGTCATTGGCTCCATCCCCACACATTCCTACAAAGTAACTGAAAGAGAAATTGTGTCAATTGGAAAAGAAATCAAAGCAATCTTTTCAGTTAATCTCTCCAAAAAGATGAATCACTTTCATTATGGAAAACTCAGGCATAGGAATTTTTCTTCAGAGTTTGGTTGTTGGAATAAAAAGAGTGACTCAGCAGTTTGTATCAGGGACCGAGGAATTGGCATTTCTTTCCAGATACCTGGGGTCCTTGGCTGGTGCAAATGGTTCACAGTGATCACTGCTAACAGTATTTCAAGTTCACTGGCAATGCCTCATTTTAAAGCATTTCACTTCCTTGAATTTCATGGATACTGCACTTTTTTGTTGCTGTTGCTACAAATTGAAGACCAATGGCAATGCTACATTAAGCAAGTCTATCAGTGCCATTTTCCCAACAGCATGTGATCATTTCGGGTCTCTAATATCACAATTTGGTATTTCCCACAATATTCTAAGCTTTTTTTTTTTTTTTTTTTTTGGTGGGCATCACTGCTTCTGGTGGTCATGGACGCTACCCAGCCGCCGCTGTATTTGAACTGCCAAGCCTGCGGGCTGCAGTTCCGCACTCAACCACTTAGGCCACCAGGGCTCAGCCCTTATTCTAAGCTTTTCCAAAGTGCTATTGTACACTTAATAGCCTGCCATAAAGAATAATAGTGATACTCATGCAGCTGCCATGAAGAGAAATCAAACTGATGGTAGTTAACAACAGCAGCAACAAAATTTTCTCCAGCTTTTCTATATCACATCGAAAAGTCAGGACTTTCTGAATTCAGAACCTTGCCTAGGAATCAAGTGAGTAAGAGAATGGGGGCAAAAACAATTTTTCTGATTTTAGGTGATAAGGATGTGTCTGCATAAGAATATTAAGATATTCTTAAGATGATAGGAATCTCTTATGACATGAATATTATAACTGTAATAATGAAAACTTACAGAAATAAAGTCAAACTGTACATGGTGTCCCAGATCTCTACCCTCAAACTACCTTTCAGACATTTCTCACATCACTTCTGCTTGCTCTTTCAGCTCTAGTACAGTGGTTCTCAAGTTTGGATGGCTTATCTGAGGAGCTTTGAAGAAATACTGATGTCCCAGCCTCATATGAACAATTTAATCAGAATCTTTGAAGTGGAATATCGGGGTTGCCATGTTTAAAAGATTCCTTAGGTGATTCTCATGTGTAACCCAGGTAAGGGCCACTGGCCTAAGCAATCCAAGTGATTGGAAGGCATTCCTCAATCTCTTCCCTGACTGCCAGACCTTCATGCAGTCACACTACCTGAATTGGGAAAGAACTTACTCCAGTTTCTGAAATTCTTCCACCAGACTGGATTTCTGTCCAGGAGACATTCTGGCAAAGATAGTCCCATTGATCAGTATCTGGAGGGAATAAAGACATACCCTTTTTTTATTAGATGAGTGGGTCTAATAAAAATGATGGTACTCAGAGCACAGGAATAATGTTTATATTCAGAAATAAAAGAATTGTTTCCAAGGAGCCCTCCCTGGGTTCTTAAAATGGTATTTGAGACTTCAGGCATCTGATTAATGACCAGTGAAAAAAGTCAGTAATGATGACTCTTTGGAAAACTGTTTGATGAACTCAGTGGCCCATAGGAATTTAGCCTTGCTGGCTGATGGTGATCAAGGATTGCAGACTTCAGTATAGATGACCACCCAGTGTAAAGAGAACCCCAATCTTCACAGCTGGCTCAATAGATAGCATCATGATAAAGGAAGAAATTGTTGAAGCTGTCAAAATTTATTTGACAACTCATAGAAGCAGCAGATCAAATGATGCATTGCATCAGGTAAATCTACTACACAAGACCTCTCTGACATCTTTAAAAGCAAGGATTTTGAGGACTTAGGTGCACCTGGTCCAAGCTATGATATTTTTTTTATTTCCACATAGTCATATATGAAAGTTAGACATAAAGAAGACCAAAGATGAATCAAGACATTTGAATTATGGTCCTGGTGAAAATTCTTGAAAATATCATGAACTGCCAAAAGAATAAAAAATTTTGTCTTAGAAGAAGTATAGCCAGAATTCACTCAGAGACAAGGATGGTGAGACTTGTCAGGAGAGACTAGTCCCTCGAGGAGAATATCATGCTCGGTAAAGCAGTGGGGAGGGAAGAAGATGACCCTCAAGGAGATGGATTGATGCAGTGGCTGCAACAATGGCTCAGACACAGTCATTGTGAGGCTGACACAGGACCAGGGTGTGTTTCATTTTGTTGTACATAGAGTCACTATGAATTGGAACCAACTCCATGGTACCTAACAACAACAATGACAACAATGAGGATTGTGATCCTAAAAGAAACCTGGGCTTCTCAAAACCTTGCACTAGTAATGGATGAGTGATTGCAATGTAGAAAAAGCCAGGATCCCAGAAGAAGAAAAAGAGATAACTTCCTAGAAAATCGTTCAGCCAATGGTGAAATACTGACCATTAGTGACTTAACCATATTATCTGAATTCAACTAACTGTAAAACTCTCTCACCTTAACTCCATCCTACCGAATCAAACTCCTTCTCTGTTTTTGTATTTTTGTTCTCTCTTCTTCCCTATAGTAAATTCAGCTTAATGCGCTTTCAGTCTCAAAGTATTTACCCTCCTTTTTCTTACACAGTGCACAACATGATGAGCAATTGGGAGTGAGGGAGATATTACAATTTCTCTGTGGGTTACATTGAGAACAATCTTTCTCTAGTATGCTCATAGATCATTTATATTTGTAACTTACTTGTCTCCACATTGGGTTTGTTCTTCACCCAAGCAAGTTTTATGTTTGACGTTCTTCAGTACAGAGTTTCTCTATCAAAAACGGACAGAAGTGTTCTCTAAGGGGCCTGCACTCCTGGATAACATCAGTATTCTCATTACACTACAAGATCAGTCTTTGGAAAGGGCATGCTACTTGGTAGAGAGACAGCAAAATAAAGACTAAGACCCTCCGGAAGATGGATTGACACAGTAGATGCAAAAATCGGCCCCCAAATAGCATTGATTGTGAGTCTGACACAAGACCAGGCAAGGTTTCACTGTGCTATACACTGGGTTACTATGAGTCACAGCCAGCTAGAGGGTGTCTGAGAATAACAACCTGAGTTCCCTAACATAGCCATATAGTGACAGTCTCCCCAAAGGAATCACTCTTTGAGAATTCATTGGAAAGTCAATCCTATAGCCAGAAGAACATTGCCTAGTCAAGTTTACTTATTTCAAATCTAGAAGGAAATGAGAAAAGATTAGCTTCATTTAAAATGTCTGCATCCCTTACAAGGCATAAAACCAGTCATTCAATAGCTAAATCTAAGCAACTTAGAGGTTCAGAGTTACTGAAGATCATTCTTGGTAGGTGAAATCTTCTTTGGCACACGTGTGCTGTGATTGGCACTGTCTGAGAACTCACCTTTGGCAGGAGGCTGCTGAAATGCTGACTTACAACCTGGAAGGATTTTCCAGTTAGAGCAAAATGGTAACTTCCTTCTTTATCTTTATCAGGGTCTTCTTCTCTGATGTTAATATAATTGTCCTATAAACCAAGATACAGGTCATTTGAGCCTGTTTACTGGCTAAAGTAGTTTAACCCTCCCGGACACATCTGAGAGAAGACCAAAAAAGAAAAAGAAAACCAATCACTGGCCATGTCTCTTTGAAAGTCACAGCCTAGCCATGGTTCCTCAGAGACACATTTCCTCTTTGTCAACTCAATCTCTGCGCATCCCAGTCTCTGGTGAATAGGAAAGGAACACTTACTCGTGTTCTCTTCTCCTCCCAGTTTGACTTGGTGAGTTCCAGAGAAGGCCACATTTCACACATTTCAAGTGTAAAATACAAAAGTGCTGCTGTTTCACAAATCTCTCCCTGAAGTTAAAACTATTTTTTCCTTAACAGAATTAATACTGTTCCACAAGGGCACAATAGAGATAGAATACCGAGTAGATGGCAAAAAAAAAATGAGAACATGTCCCCAGGCCCCACCCAGAGACATTGTTTGATTCTCCAATGCACATAGTACTATCTTCCAAAGGAGAGCCTCCACAAGGAGGCTTACATGCAAGAGGACAAACTTGCTCTAGTGTTACTTATGATATTCTTTCTCCAGCACCCTGAGAAGCATGTGTCTTATAGTTCAGTAAGAACAGTACAGGACAAAAATAAATAAATAGATATATAACAGTATAGGAAAGTGATTTAATTGAGTTCCTGAACTGCACATGTATTGGACATTTGGAGAAGCATGTTGACTCTGTCATCTATATACTCTTGCCATCAAAACTTATTCAGCTACTAAAATTCTGAGAAAATAGGGTTGGAAATCTGCTCTCAGATATACCTGATTCCCATATATAAGGTGCTTTGTCTCTTCCACTAGTTTCCAAGATATAGATGCTGACGAAGAGTCACTGGCTTCATTGGTTTCAATAAGAATCACTTTCTGGTTTTCAGAAACCATCCCAGACTTTCTGGCAACTGTTATTGCAGTCTGAAGATTGTCACCTAGAAGTAAGATATTACAAAATAAAGTTCAGGTTAAGAAAACCACCCTACCCCCGGCCCCATGTAATCCCTGACAATGCAGGAAGGAATCTGGACTTTAGCGTGATATGGAGAGAAATAATCTCTAGGGTCTCTGAGAGCTCTGGCCCTTCATAATTCTTTTATCCTTTCCCTACTTCTTAATGCTCTTTAGCTGGTTATTCCATGATCTATACATGTATTTTTGCCCACAACTATGAAGGACATAAGCTTTTGCCAAAGAATAAAAGGTTCTGTCATTTGTTGATCACTTTCCGTGAGTTTAACAAAAATTCTCTCATTGGATATATGAGTAGTACCTAGTAGATTCATTTCTAGTTAAATGGATTAAGTACCCAGCTGATTACATTGGAAAACTTCAGGAAAAAAAATTACCCCCCCCCCAAAAAAAATACCTAAGGACCCTTAAAAGTCAACAAAATCAGGCAGACTATGTAGAAGGGAGGTAGAATTTTAAAAAGAATCCTACACAACATAAATGCCCTTCCTCCTCCTTTTCTTTATAAAATTTTCCTTCCTCTTGCACGTTTGACATGAGTGCGGGCCCGGGTGCTAAAGCTGTACATGCAGCTAAAACTTTGAAGTCAATCCCGTCTTCCTGGTCAGAGAAATAGTCAAAGTGGCCCCCAGGGGCTGGAAGGTATGAGAGAAAGGCCAGAACTGGGTAAGAGGACTAATTCAATTTACGAGTTTATGGAAGTGTCAAGATCAACTCAAAGCTGAACATTTGTGTAACAGAGCTGAAGATACATAGCAAAGGATTTAAGAACTGAACTAAGATATCCGCCACCTCTCATGACCCAGACTAACCCCATGGGTAGGACAACTCAAGCAGCACAGCAAAACCTTTGAAACCTAAAGGGCCATTTGATCCACCACCTACAAAATCAAACCAAATTTGTTACCATCAAGTTGTTCTACCTCATACCAACTCTATAGGACAAAGTAGAACTGCCCCCCGCCCCCCGTGGGTTTCCAACAGTGTAACTCTTTACAGGAATAGAGAGTCCCTCTTTCTCCCCAGAAGCAGTGGATGGTTTTCAACTGCTGATCTTACCATTAGCAGCCCAACTGGTAACCACCATGCCACCGGGGCTCCCCGCTACCGACAATAGTAAAAGCTAATGAACAGAAGGGTAGAAATTCTCGACAGAGAAATGGACACTATAACAAATAACCAAATGCTTATTCTTAGGCAAATTTGGTAAAAGTTAATGAATAGAAAGGTAGAAATTCTCAACAGAGAAATGAGCACTATAAAAAAATAATCAAATGCATATGAAAAAACCTACAAAGCAAGAAAAGAGAAAGCAAACACTGATGGACTCAAGAAGATACTGGAGATGACAGGAGCGTGAGAGCTAGAAGAGAGACCGGGGAAATTAGAGGTCCTAAAGAACCTTCTGAATCAACTCAGATGGAAAGCTATCAAAAGACCTTAAACGCATGCCATGGCAACTCAAGAAAGAGATTGGAATTGAATAAATATGTATTTAAGGAAATAGTAGAAAAGTTTCCAACTTCGGTAAAAACTCAAATTTTCAGATTCAAGAAAAACATAATAAAAACTGCTGAAAGCCAAAGACAAAATATAAGAAAGGTGTGTAGAGAAAAAACATTTGCACCTCAAAGACCATAGAAGCTACAAGACAATGAGACAAGTTCTTCCGAGCACTGTAAGAAAAGAACTGCCAACGCCGACTTCCATAACAAGTGAAAATATCTTTCAGGAATGAAGAAATAAAAGCATTCGCAGATATAGGAAGCAGAATTAATTTATCAGCAGTAGGTATACTCAAAAAGAAATGCTAAATGAAGTATCTTCAAGTGGCAAGGAAATTATCCTGGATGGAACTCATAACTTGAGGAATGACAGAAGAGCAGCAGAAATAACAAGCAAACTGGTCCTTATAAGACTGTCTTTGTTCATTTATATCCTGCAACTCTTGACTTTTGAAAGTAAAAAACCACATATTGTGGGTGTTTTCTGTGTATGACATATAACATACATATGGCAACCATACAATAAAAGGAGAGAGTAGGCCATGGTATATAAGTTTTCTTGAAAAGGGAGGTATAAATACTGTGATTCCTAAAGGAATAACTAAAAAATAAATAGCACATCTTACTGGCTATCTCTAAAACAGTTTCTCTCAGAACTACCAAAGTGTTTTTGAGACTTCTCCAAGGAGCTGAAGAAGTGGAGAGGTGCTGCTCTAGCCTGAGGTTGGAAGAGTACAGAAAGTGAAGAGACTTCTTCCAGATGCCTCAGTAGGCCACCAAAGATCCCTCTTCACACATTATCTGGGAGAGCTCCACTGCTTAGGGTACACAGCTCATGCCTGAGGCTCAGTCACCTGGTGACCAAATACCCCAAACCATCTAAGAGTTCCAGAGATAGATTGAAAAAGACCCAGCAGAACAATCAGAACAAATGATGAAGTCGAGCAGAGGCTGGAGAATGATGAAACCTGCACTGAAAGTGATGAGAGCACTAACAAGACCCCTATCCAGAAACAAAGTCACAGAAACCCCAGGCTTCCTAGAGCCACTCCCAGTCCCCAAACTAAAGTTAGTCATTCACTAGAAGACTTGATGGAGATCATGGTCATTTCTGAGGCATCAGTTTGTAATCTGAGAAAACTAGAATGCAAAAAAATAAAATCACAAAGCAAAATCATAAAAAATATGACAGACAATTATAATCTTAAAGATAGGAAATTGAAAGCATAACTCCATGAGACTTGACATATGACTAATAAGAAGGAAGTGGAAGGAACAAAGGCAATAATTAATTGTACACTAGAGGAAATTTCCTCAGAGAGAAGGAAAGACAGATTGATAGTGCTTGTGCATTCCAAACTAATCAGGAAATACAGACATAGAGGCAATTACTAACCCTTCTCCAAGGTAAAAAAAAAAAAAAAGACTAATAAACAGAAAAGAACCATTTACCCACAATGAATTGCCACTGGAATTATAATGTGTGATACCACAAACCAGATGACAAAGGAATTGCATCTACAAAGCATTAATGGAAAAAAAAGATTGCCACCTCAGAATCCTCTACACAGGCTACATAGCACTTAGCTGTAAGGCAATGAAAGAAATTTCACAGTATGCAAGAAATCAGAGATCATATAACCTCTCTGTCCCATCTTTCATGGATTGAACTGTGTCTCCTTAAAACAGGAGTCAACTTCAGCAGGCCATGATTCTCATATTCGCTATCTTCCATTTTGTGAATTAGTACCGCTGTCTAGGGGCTGTAAGTCCTAGCCCTTATGATCTTAGTAGGAGCCCGGGTGGTGCAGTGAACTGAGCACTGGTGTGCTAGCTCAGATGCTAGCAGCTTGAACCCACCAGCCACCACGAGGGAGAAAGATGCTTCCATGCAGTCCTCTTTCAGGATGCTTTACCATGGTAGACGTCATTCTACTCGGCCTACAGTTACTGGGTATGATCCAGGATCAATTTAATGGCAGTGAGTTTAGAACTGGTATGACGATAATAAGACAAGGTTAATGGCAGTTATCTTAATGAGGCAGGATGCAATCTATAAAAATAAATGTATTTTGAGTATATCTCCTTTGAGTTATAAAATACAGTAAATAAGCAAGCAGAGCTCACCAAATGTTTACTATTTATGTGGGGTGCTTTGGTTTATACCTGTGATCATTACAGTTCTTATCCTGGCTGAAATGAGCTCTTCCAGGACAGCTTTTGTCTCTTCCTTCAATCGATTCTCCAAGATCAATAATCCCAGGAATATCAGATCTGTTTCTATCTTCTCCCTTAAAGTAGATATGTAGACATGATTGAACTGAATAGCTATTACTTTCTTACCATCTGGACATCAAAGACTAAAACTTCTCTGTCAAAATAGTTTTCTAGTTACTCAGTCACCGTTGTTCTCAATGCTGGAGTGATTAAGGCACTGATTATATGCAAAGAATTATTCAAGAAAAAGAAGGTTTTGTGTCTCTCACAAAAGATAGTGCTGACTCCCCTCGGTTAGGAAAATAGGTCTCTCCCCCAGAAAGCTTTAGCTACATGAAGTCTCCAGTCCAAAGGCTATTAAGGTTAGGTCTCCACCATCAAGAATCTTAGGTCAACCCTCCTTGTCACATGGGGACCCTAATCCCCCCTTTCCTATCCCATATGTACTCGTAGCTTGTCCCCCTCATTACTGTATAACCTATAGGATAACCTCTTTCTGTGATGCGTGTGTCCTTATCTGTAATTAGGGGACTTGCATGTCTCCAAAAGGTAGATAAGTTAGATAAGGCTTGGTCAGAATAAAGAATCTCTCTCTCCTTCTCCAATACCTCCCTCTCTCTCTGTTCCCTTTCCTCATGTCCTCTTCTCCCCCCTCATTCTCTCTCTCCATGTGGACCACCACGCAGAGCTGAGGTGAGCATGCTACTGTTTGATGTGTCTGTGACTCCATTATTTCTCTCTTTCTCATGCTCTCTATGACTCTATTATAACAATTAATTATCACCATGCAATGTCACCTAACAAATCTCCGATGTCAATTTTGAAGGCTGGCTCCTCTGACAAGATAGGCTTTTACCTTGAGAGAAAATGAACTAAATGACCACAAACATCTCTTCTACCTATTGTGGCTGCCTTATAATCACTGGCTTCTCCTTCAGCAATTATCAAAGAGGAGTTCTACTTCTGGCACAAAACATATTTTTTAAAACTGATGGTCTAGAAAAAGAAAATTTGTTTAAGAAATACATTTCTCAAGAAATCAAGCCTCTAATCAATACTATTTTTATAGTAGGAGGTATGAGACCATAATCTCAACAGAATATTGAACTCTATTAAGGTCACCACCCACTCTTCCTTCCCTTCAATTGGTGATCTTGATCTTCTGCAGGAAGTGTGACTATTTCTGCAACTAACCAAAACCAGAACTCTGACGATGTATCACAGGGTCAAGGCAGAGAAGTACATTCAGCGCAAAGGTTCAGAAATGCCTCATGATTTATTTTTGGCACCAAGAGTTCTCCAGAAGATATGAGTAAGATACTCTTACTGCTTAATCTGGGTTGAAAACAAGAAGGTAGCAACCAGCCCTCTGTCCTTCTTTGCCATACGTATTCAGTGGTAAGCAAGCAAGAAAGTTGGTGTGGATCCTCAGAAACTGCCAGTCTCCATTCATGTCAAAAGGATAGGATATCCTGTTCTTTTGAGCCAGGTACTCAGACTTCTCTAGGATTTGGACCCTGGCTACACAAACTACTTTACAACTTTATCCTCACCCACTTACCAGCCAAGATGGACCATTCACTATTCTGTTGACATGCTCTGTTCTTATTCTACACATCTGTTCTCAAATGCCATAATATAGCCTTCTTTATTTATATAATGGACAACATTACAAGTTCCCTATGACCTGCCATTGAAATCTTCCTTATATTCCAAGGTCCAAATTACATGGCACTTCCTCTGTATGAGTCTTTCTCTAATCCTGATGCCACACTCTTATTCATATAACTCAGCTTCTCTGGATTATTTCTTCTTTTACTTATGTTTTTTCAGTGTGATTATTTCTTCTTCAGAGAAGACAAATATAGGAAGAATAAATCAATTTTGGGTGAAGTGAGTGAAGAAGACTTCCTGAAGAAGGCAATATTTGAGATAATCTTTGAGTAAGTAATGTCTGATTAACAGTCTTTGATTTCCTAGGGCCATGCATATGCAGACTTCAGGCTTTAGAATTTGTCAGAGCTGATATGGGTCAACCAGAAAGTGCCAGATTGTGCCAAGAAAATAGCACCAATGACAATGCCTGCAGACCTTCTTGGAATTCTAATTTCTGCTGCCGTTGCTGCATCACCCACAAAAAAACTTCAATGCACAATAATCATGAACTCAGATTTTAGCTTCAGCATTTCCACCACCTTGTGATGGGGTCATGGATGCTTTCTTTGTCTGATAATCTATTGCTTGTTTTGCAAAAGGGAGGAATGGACTTAACACATCACCAGGGTCTCCTGTAGTGTAGTATAATTCATTTTTTCTTTTCATGGGCATTCAGGCTGAACCAGGAAATAAAGAGAAGAAGTAGTTGCTTGAGGGGCCTCAAACTCTACAACTTGGAAGAATATGCTGTCTTTCTCCATGCTGTCAGAGTCATAATACCAGCTCCAAAAGCTTCTAAAAACAATCGCGGGAAATGTAATACAAAGGTAGTATTGTCATCTCTGTGGCTACGCTTCATGTTCTTAACATCTGTGGTACTTCTGAAGGATGAAATATGCACAAAGCAGGCCAATAACTCCCAAAGAGATTATGATGTTGATGCTAGAAGAACCCAGAATAACCACATAAAATGAAATGTGCTTCCCTAGTTGGGGAAGATTAGGTCAATTAATTTAGTTACAAACAGCAACAGTCTAAAACATAGGAACAATTGTGATGACTGGACTGTATTTTGTTCTGTTGTGCATAGGTTTGCTATGAGTCAGAACAGACTCGACGGCACCTCCAACAACATGTAGAGTGGTGATGTGACTTTAAGTCAAGACGGGCAGCTCAATGACCTGTGATCAGATCCATCTGCGGAACTACGCTCAGACTTTTAAAAGTCCAGAACTTTGGCTAGGGCACAACCTCTCCACAACTCCTTAGCCCTTATCCCGCCCCCCTCCTGTTGTCTTCATCTGTATACACAACCCCCATCACCTTGCATTTGCAAATCATAAGTAAGCAAACATATGACAACAGCTCTACACAGGCAGCCAAGAACTCACCAGAAATTTGATATCTTTCTGGCAACAGGTTCTTGGGAAATTAAATTCCTTTCAAGTCTTTCCCACCCTTTCCTTGCTTCCAACTTTCTCTTCCCTAGAATATGAGCATCCAACTCAAAGTCCATGTTTAGCTCTCTGTCTTGATTGGCCTTTACCCAAGTTGCTTTTCCACTAAGAGCTGCAAGAGCCAAAGGTTCTGCCCCATGGAAAACTGGCTTAAAATGCTCATGAGCCCAACACTAATGACCTTAGTTGGCTCATTCACAATGATGGACTTGGACCACATCACTGATGTTCAGTAAGAGCTTGTGGGAGTGCCTCTACAAGACTACCTGCAATGTTCAGTTCACAATGAAGAATTATCCTGAACTCTTTTAAACTTTTACTAGACATGAAAATTTTTTTTTCTAATTTCCTCGGCTGAGATCTTAGCGCTGTCCTGCCTATAAACACAAAGTATTTTGATACAAATATTCTACTGACTTTTCCTACCACATAATGTACATGAATGTACCAGCCATATAAAATGGGAGTGGGTTTTGTATTTGGTTCAAAAATTCACCAAGGTTTTTCAACCAGTACCCAAAGACACACTACTGCTATCAAGGCTGTATGCGGGATTTGTGCCTTCAATTCCTCTGTCTTTTTGCATTTGCAGCTGCTTCCGCCTTCCTCAACGATTCTTCTCAGAGACGCCAATAATGTATTTCTACCTTGGGTTTCAGTGGTGTCCACTGAGTACTTGCTGACATGGATATTCACTTTTATGGTGAATTTTTTCATTTTTATTATCTAGAGAAGATATTACTTTTGGGCAGAGAATATGTATGGATTTGGCCATGAATATGTTAACATGGGATTCTTCAAAGAAGTCCTGCAACATAGAGGTTGAGGAAGGTAGTGTTAGGTCTAGCAGGACTAGAGACGGTATGTTAGACTGTGTTAGACAGTGTTAGAATGTTCATATTGAAAAATTACGAGTTTGTGTCAAAATAACAAAAATCAATTATAAAATTGTATCTATAATAGCATTAGCTATAATACTTAACAAATTTCTTTTAAAAGTGCTGGATGTGGTATTGTAGGTTAAATAATCAAGATAGGCTAAAAACAGTGAAAATAAAAAATAATATCAAATAAATCAAGACTAATAAATACTCCAATCTATTTTTGCTTTGGAACCTCCCTAATATAATACATTCATATAAAAACTTTCTCTAGAACTTCCCCTCTATAGCTTTTCTCCTTATGGCAGTTATGTACTTGATGTCAAATTCATGATTGGGATGTAGGGGTGGAGTCTAGCCTGTCAATCTGGAGATAGCAAAGGAGGCCTCTGTGTGGGCTTGGCTTTCTCTGAGAAATCTGAGAAGTCTTGTGATATTTCCCTCATGGAGATGAGAAGCCATCGTCCCCGTTTTTGGGAATCGCTCAGCTGACAAGACAAGATGACAGCGTCTGAGGAACGGAAAGAGCTGGAGGAGAAGCCACAAGGCCTTACCCTGATGGAACCAGAACTCTGAAACTGGAAAAGCCACAGAGAGACCCCTACCAGTGCTGAGATGTTTCTATCACCAATGGATACTGCTGATGGACCCTGAAGCCTGGAAATGAGGAGCCATGAGGGGACCCCTGCTAGAGCCAGGATTCTGCACCCATTGGCCTGTGATTCAGGAGTTGGAAGGAGACTTTATAGACTGATATTGGGCATATGGGCTAATATCAGACTTATGTCTTTGAACTGGACTGGGTTGGGATGCTTTCTCAATGTTCCATTCCTCTTGCATATGAACCTTTCCCTTATATTCATATGCATGTCTACGAATTTGTTTCTCTAGTCTACCTGGACTAACTGAAAACATTATCTAGATGATGTGTTAAGCCCAAGCTGTACTATTGGTTTCACTAAAGTGTGTCTTTCTTATTAAGAATTTTTTTATGTATTTAATATTGCTTTGCCACATCCAAATAATCCCATAGATATATCTATTTTTAAATAGAATAGTTCAAAATGGGGATGGGACCATCCTTCTAAATGAGTTCCTCTGCAATGAGTTCCTTCCCATCTGTCCCCATAAAAGCATACGCCACCCCACCCCTTGCCATCTATCCCAGTCAGGCCTGTGACATCGGCAGGGCAGGCTGGACTGTGGTGGCATTTACCAATATTCAGAGACACTGAATGCACAGGAAGCTAGCAAGCTATGGATCTGGGTTCACAAGTCTAATACTTTAGTTCCATCCCAGTTGATTGCCTCCTTCTACCAAGCCATTTTCCGTTCTAAGAATGGCTCCCCACTTACCTTGCCAAGGAAGTGAAGTGGTAGTCAGCTTCCAGTTTCTTATAGGCCAGGGCAATGACCCGGAAGCCCTGAGTGGTGTAAATCTGCAGTTCACTAATAAAGCTAGTGGGTACTGTTCAGAAAATAACATACGATTAGTGTGTAGTCTTCACCCTGGCAGTGCTGACCAAGGGTTTCTATACAAGCAGATCCAACTTTCGTTCAAGAAAACACACCTCAACAAATGACACCTCAAAGTCAGTGGAAGTTCTAAATTTAAGGACATGGTCCAGGTCAAAATCTTGGGGCTAGTGAAGCTAAAAGGAGAAAAAAGTATCTCTCCAGCCCCTACACACAAAAAGAAAAAAGAATGGCAAAAGAGTGGAATTTATTTCCTTCAGTTTAACCAGTAAACATTAATTGAGTGATTCATATGGACAGGCATGGGATATGCAGAGATTAAAATGTAGATTAAAATTCATATAGATTAAAGTGCTATATGAACATTTGTTTCCAACAGACCCATAATTAGCATTGATGAAGTAATTTCTATTATTCAGGTCTTATGAATGAAATTGTGTCCCCTAAACTAGAAGTTGAAATTTCTAATATGAGAATCTCTGAACAGAATCCTGCTGGGAAATAGAGTTTTAATATGATCTGACCAAGGTGGAGTGATGTGTTATTGAGTTGTTATTGAGTTGGCATGGAGGAGAAGACACTATGTGGCCTAGAAGATGCCTCTATAAGCAGGAAAGAATGCTGACAGTGTTTGCCCGCCACTAGAACCTGGACTAGAGCATCATAGAAGGAACTAACACTATCGATACCCTGTTTGGGATTTCTACTCTATAACCACACACTTGTGGTGTTTTGCTGTGGCAACCCTAATGAACTAAGATATCAGACAACTGCAAGGTGCTATGGATGTCCTTGAGGAGCCTGGGACAGGTAACAGGATGAGTAGGTGGTTACAAGATGAAAGGTCAATCAGAGTAGGGAAGATTGGGGTTAGACATGCCACTTACTGAAGTGACCCAGTGGAGAGATGATAGACTAAGCCTAACAAATGATAGAAGCTATGGACTAGATAAAGTGTGATCCAGAGTTTTGTTCTATTGTACACAGGGTTGCTATGACTTAGACATATACACACAACACAGACTGAAACCCTGAATGGAATGTCTCCTAAGAAGAGAGTTATGCTGGTAACGGTCATCAAGATGAGAAATACAGGAAGAGAGAAAACAAGCTTGATCTTGGTATTGTTGAGAGTGTTGATGTGTACCCAACTGGCAAAGAACTACAGGCAGATGGATTCATGGGGTGGGGGGGGGCATACTTTGGACAGAAACTTGTTAGTTACAATCCTGGTCAATATGCTTACCTGTCTCTGGTTGGCAAAAGCTGGCTACTTTCTCTGGTGCACCTTTCATGAAAGCCAGCCGGTCACCCCCCACCTCTTGGACAATGACTGTCATTCTCTGCAGTGCTGATGAGAATGGGAAGTGATGCAGGATCACAATGCCTTCTGTTGGGACCTGGTTGGGGATGAGGAATGGAGAGGGGTACGCCGACATCGTTTCTAGCTACTGGGGGTGAAACGCTTCTCACTCAATCCTCACTTTAGCAAATTAGGGAAACAAAGTCTCACCAATTTTCATATGTGAGTTTCGAATAAGACCCTCCAGGAATTGTGGGTCTGATGGAAGTCTCCTTTTGTGTTTGGCTCTTGGGAGGGTGGGTGAGTGGCAAGCAGGCTTACCTGGCTGGCTGTTTTGCAGGGTTTAACTACCATGGCGTGGGCTGGCACTCCCTTGATGTGGAAATCGTCCCCAGAAATATGCATTTCCTATTTCACAAATGGGATATTTCATAGCAGAGATTTATTGTTTTGTTCACTGAACTCTGTTCTAACCCTTCCTTTGAGAGAATCCTCAGACCACCACAATGAATTTTTTCTTGGTGTCATCGCCCTTGGCTAGTTAGTTGGAGGTGAACCAGACTTATTCCCCAGCAGAAAAAAACAATAGATGTGAATGATGGAGAGCTTGAAGGGCAGACATTTCTGAATTATTCATGCAATTTGTCCTGCTTTTGGTTTTGGAACATGCTGTGTAAAGGCTCAGTCTCCATTTCCAAAGAGTTTGACTTATAGACTGTGAGCTCACACAGGCCAGACTGATTCCAGGTGAAGCAAGAACCTGTCTTGCACCTCCTGCAAGCTCTGTGCTCTGACAGAGGATCTTGCCCTGCCTTGCCTGCCTATTGAATGTGGATTGGTAGTCCTCCCTCAGGGCAGGGCAGAGACTATGACATTCAAGGTTGAACAATCAGTAAATACTTAATAGTAGCTGTAATAATGACCCCAAATTATAATCAAAGAAACTCTTTACCCAAAGACATCAAAATGCACAGTCATCATCTCATGAAATGGTTAAAAAAAAAAACCTGATGAAATTGTCGACTCTATTTCAACATAAGCAGATGATAATTTGGGAAGGACACACAATGTTCCAGCAGACAATTAGGTTTTATTACAGCTGGATATTGTTGTTACCTCCTTTCAACTCAGTCTCCAATTCTTGGCCACCCCACCAAGAAAATGATACCTATGCTTATGTCATCCCCATGATCAGCAACAAACCATACTACTGTAATCTGCAGGGTGGTCATGGGCTGATTTGGGAATCAGATCACTAATCCTTTCTCCCTTCTTTATCTTAGTCTGAAACCTTCACTGGAACTTATTCAGCATCATAGAAACATGCAAATCTCCACTGACAGATGGGCCATGGCTACACATGAGGTTCATTGGCCAGGACTGAAGTCATGGTCGTTCATAGAAAGTGGTAAGAATTCAACCATTGAACCACCACAGCCTCCATATTCTGATGGGAAGGGCTCCTAAAGGTGTTCTCTTTCAATGGTGTGAACACTTGTGAGAGGCTAGATAAGGACAGAATGCTGGATAAAGGATGGACAGTGACCAAAGGAAGAGCCTTACTGGGATGGATTGATACAGTGGCTGCCTAAAGCGCTCAAGTGGGGCTGAGCACTGGACCCACTGGTGGGGCTGGCCCAGGACGGGGCAGTGTGTTGTTCTGTTGTACATGGGACAGCTCTGAGGTGGAACTGAGTTGGTGGCACCGAGCAGCCACAGGGCTGTGCACTGCTGTGTGTGGAAGAGAGGGAGTTGGGAGAGAGCTAGTAGCTAAGTAGATGGGATGTATGGTCTCTGAACCAACTGCTTATTTTACATTCTGTGCTTCTGATAAGGTCGGCTTATAAGAAAAGATTGCAATGTCTTCATTTTGGTTTTATCTTATGCAAAAAAAAAAAAGACGGTTTGGGTCATTCCCTTCATTTTATTTTCTTGGAATCCAAGACCCCAAGATAAAAGAAGACTTCATTGAGTGAAGAACTCAATGAATCAGAGCCAAGCTGAACTAGAACCCAGAGACCCAGATTCCACACCCAGACCTGCACCATTCTCACTTTAATCTATTTTAACACGGAAGGAGTTGGATAGTGTTGTTGTGGTTGTTGTTATTTTTACAATGTTCCTTTTTATTGGCTTGAGTCTTAGGAATAAAATCAATACTAAATTAGTAGGAATAAAATTGTTGGTAAAAATGATTCTATGAGTTAGCACAACATTGGTGTTTCCGCATCCAAAGGTTCTAGAATACTGTGAAATGAAACATTGCTCATAATCCTGAGCAAACAACTATAAAATAATTATTTCCAAAAGAATTGAGAAATGATTGTATAAGAATTTTTATCAAATCTGAATGTCAGGTATATTTGCATTTTTAATGCATCATCCATTTAAGCCTTCCAGTACTGAACATCATTAGCTTTATTAAACAGATGAGGAAACATGGTTTGGATCCATTTGTCTCTGACTAGTGTATGACCTCTAGCTTCATATTTTATAAATATTATGTGGCTACGTGACGCTCTGGAGTTAGAAATGTTACTTAGATTTTCTGCAGGGCAGAAACTTACCCAATTGGTGGCTTCAAACATTTTGAGGTCCAGTGGGTCTCCCTGGATGGTGCCATCGAGAAGGATCAGAGAGTGACAGCTGGCCATGGCCGCACACAGGGGGCCCCATGGCACAGGCAAGCCTGAGGCCAAGCTGTGGACTTCCTGAAAGCTAAAAGAGGAAGGGGTTCAGTCCTAGTCCTCCAGGCCAACATGGGACTTCTTGAAGGTGAATACTTTTTTAAAAGAGAACTCAGTGAGCTTTACTGTAGTACACACCCTCCCTGCAATCTCCCAAGCTAATAGCTGGTCTCCTGAGGTAGGTCTAGAGAAGGTGAGAAAGCGTAGTTGAAGCTCTTTGCTCTCTCCTCTCATTGCTCCTTCTCCCAGACTGACTGACTTCAGATATGTGGAGCTCCCACTTCTCCACACTGAAGTTTCCTTTGAGAGTCTTGCAGCAGAAAGGTTAGGGACCCTGTAGTCATTGCTTTGTGGATGAATTTCCCTCAAGCAGTCCTGCACAGAGTAGGGATTGTATCTTCTGTGTCTTTAGGTTTCATGCCTGGCCCATAGTAGACACAGTCAACAAATAAATGAATGAATGATGTGCTTATTAATAGAAATCTACAGGACTTTAAGGATTAAGAAATGAACGTTTTCAAGTGAGCATTATTTCCTCCTCTTGCACGCTGGCATTTAGTGTCCACAGTCAGCTAGCCTTTGGAGTATTTCCTAAACATTGTAGGTGCTATGGATTGAGCTATGCTCCTCAAAATATGTATTGTAAACTCTGAGTTCTACAAGCCCATTTGGGGCGGGGTTCTCTCTGTTAATTTCATGAGGCACTATTCACATTAGGAAGGTGTGTCTGTTTATATTTAAAAAAATCAGTGAAGTAATCCAACAGAGATGGGTAAAATAGATGCCCCATCTAGGAACAGAAGCTGAGTAGAGATAAGAAGTTTGCTCAAAAGCTGACAAGGAGAGAAAGCAGAGAGGGGAAACCAGGCCCTTAGAGCCAGCACTCTGAAATTAGACTTCCATCCTCCTGCACCGTGAGAAAATACATGTTTGCTCTGTCACTTAGTTAGGGTGTTTCTATCATAGCAGCCTTCAGTAACTAAGACAATAGCTTGTACTAAAATGGAATGAGGGGTGGCTCAAATGTGCTGTGCAACATCCCTAGTAACTCCTTGCTTGAATGAAGGATATCAAGCCCCAAACAAACAAACAAACAAACAAACAAACTCCATTGCCATTGAGTGAATTCCAGATCACAGTGATTCGGGAGTTCACGGAACAACCCACTGTTAGGGAAACATCTCTACACTGAAAAGTCTTTCTGAACCCAAGGCGAGCTCTGCTTCCAACGCAGAATCTAGTGGCTCTTCCCTTGCATGGCACATATGTGGAACCCCTGTCCTGCTACCCCCTTTGTCCTCTCTTTCTCTAGGTGCTCTTCTCAGACTGATCCTTTTCCTAGTTACTTGGTCATAGAATCTTTTATACTTGTCACCATTTTCTATGTTCTCAATGTGGTAGAGGCATACCATGCGCAGGTGGCTTCAAAATTTTTCATTTTCTTCTAATTCCATTTCCATGAACTATGTTGTTGTTTGCTTTTGGAGTTTTTGTTCTTGTTATTTTTTAAAAATTATCTTATTGGGGACTCATACAACTCTTATCACAACCAATACATACATCCATTGTATGTAAAACACATTTGCACATTTGTTGCCATCATCATTTTCAAAACATGTTCTTCCTACGTAAGCCCTTGGTATTAGCTCTTCATATTTCCCCTTCCTCCCCGCTCACCCCCTCTCATGAACCCTTGATAATTTATAGATTATTACTGTCATTTCGTACACTCTCCAATGTCTCCCTTCACCCACTTCCCCATTGTCTGCACACCAGGGAGAAGGTTATATGTAGATCCTTATAATTAATTTCCCCTTTCTACTCCACCTTCCTCCACCCTCCCAGTATCACCACTTTCATCAGTGGTCCTGAATCTCCCATGTCTCTGGTTCTTCTCTGTACCAGTGTACATTCCCTGGTCTAGCCAGACTTTCCACACACTTTTTGAAGTCTGCTTGTAATTTCTGTAAACACCGTTCCTTTGGCTCTAGGTTTGTGTTTTTGAAGGAATCCCGATCAGAATGTTGAATCATAAGCCAGCCATGCTTCTTCTTGGCTTACTCATGCAAGCTTCCTTTTGACCCACTAAAGGGTCAAAGCCTCTCAGGTGATTACTGACCCTCTTGGCCATATCCATTATTATACATCAAAAGAGCAAATTACCTCCATGTTTGGAACATGTGCCCACTTTTTTAGTACAATAACTACAAAAGCTAAAATATGAGAGAGAGAATATCCACAGCAGCAGCACAGAAGCACTTTTCAGCTCATGCTGCAAAGCAAAACACAGATTGGGGGTGGGAATCTTACTTTCGCAAATGTCATCAGTATGTAGTTCTGGGTTGCTGGATGGGGCTTGAGCCAGCTCCAGTTAGCACAACACATGAATGCAGTATTAACTCTGTCCTTCTCTGTTCACCTAATATGTATGGTGTAGCAAGCACAGCGAGTGCTCAGTGATTCTTGAAGTGTCCACCATGCTGGGAAGGTGCTTTCTGGAACTCCAAGATCAGAGATGAGCTGACCTTTGACAAAGCCAAAACCAAACTCAATGCCAACTCAGAGTGATCCCGAAGGACAGGCTGGCAGAACTGACCCTCTGAGAACCTCTTTATGAGAGTAGAATGCTCCATATTTCTCCTGTTCATTTGATTTGCCTAGCAAATTTGCCTAGCACTTACCCACCAGGGCACCTTTAACACAGAGATATTTAATAGCTGATAAGTCAGAAACTGACTTCTTATAGAAAACCAAGCTGCTCTCTCTCACTTTACTAATTAAACTTGCAAATAGTAATGTTTTCATTACTATGATATTCACTGTAAGCCAAGTTTGACCTTATGTCCAGGAGATGGGAAAGGAAGGAGAGAGAGGGAGGAGGAGGGAGGGCAGTGGGGCCCTAAGGAAGCAGCACCCCCGAAACAATCTGCCCATTTGCATTGGGATTTGGTAGGTCACTTTTAGAAATAGGAATTTTCACAAGTTTTGCTAGTCATGTGACCCCATAAAGGCAGGAGCCCCCAAAGTGGAGGGCCCTTTTAGTCGAACGCTTACTTCCTGTGCACCCTTTGTGTGTGCACAGAGAGGAGATGCCGTGTTAGGAATACAGATGCCGCTGTTCAGAGCCACACTGTTCTCACGGTGCTCACACAGGGGGACAAATGCATCCCCTACATATAGGGATGGGGATGGAAAACATCAAGGAACAGGGAGACTAGCCACCCAGGGGATTTCAAACAGTTTGTGGAAAATATAATTTTAAAATAATGGCCTTTTTGAAGTTATCCCATGTGACAGAAGGAGCCCTGGACGATTAGCAAGCTACAAGCATACTGGGTTTTGAACGACAAGGCCGGGAGT
This sequence comes from Nesogale talazaci, assembly GCA_004026705.1. Lineage (NCBI taxonomy): Eukaryota > Metazoa > Chordata > Mammalia > Afrosoricida > Tenrecidae > Nesogale > Nesogale talazaci. The sequence goes on from PVJH01000640.1 coordinate 92,701, forward strand.
TCGAAAGCAGCAGCAGCTCCGTCGGGGAAAGAGGGAGCTTTCTACAGTTTTACCTTGTCTACAGGGCCGCCGTGATTCGAGTCACCTCCATGGCAGGGGGCAGGGGCTTGTTTTTAGTTTTCACGTATCAGAATCCATGCTCTAAGGCAAATGAAAAGCAATGTAGAAAGGTTGACGCTTCTCAGAGGTAGAAGGATCAGGACTATCCTTTGGATCCCAGAAAACAGACTTTGTTGTAAAAAAATATTTTAATGTGAAAATACAGGAAACACATGGATTTGTAAATGTTGGAAGGAAAAAAATTTTTATTCACATAAACACAAAAGAACAAAAATGCACTTGTGATGTATAAATGCACTTGCAATTTAAGTCCTGTATGTTTTCATTAAAAATCAACTGTTACTAAAACCTTCAGGAATAGTAGGGAGAGTAGTGATATCATGACAGTAGTTGGATGGTGGGGGCATGAAATGGGAGGGGGAGGGGGAGAAAGGGGGAACCCATCACGAGGTTGGATATAAAGTCCACCACCCAGGGTAATGAAAAACAGAAATATGGATGAAGGGACACCATGGACAGTGTAAGACACAAAATATCAACAATAATGTATGTTTGATCAAGGATTCATGAAGGATGGAGGGTGGGGGAGAGAGGGAAAAAAGAGGATCTGATTCCAAAGGCTCAAGTAGAAAGAAAACATTTTGGAAATGGTGATGGCAACATATGTACTAGTGTTCTTAATGCAACTGAATGAAGGATAAGATTTGTAAGAGTCCCCCATGAAATGATTAATAAAACAAAATTATGCAATATACCCACATGAAGTAGGAAACCAGTAGAGAGATTTGAGGGGCTGGACCCAATCCCAACTCCGTGGACAGCTGCCCCTCCCCCCAGAAGAATTAACTTCAGAGGACAGCACTGAAGTTGCAGCTCAGGAAAGGGACTGGTCAGAGCACATGGAGCAAATGAAAGGGGCAGAAGAGAGAGTGGAGCACATTCTGGTCCATCAAGCCTTAAGGATGATATCCCCACTCAGAGCAGCAAAGCAAGAGAGAAGGGCATATGACCGGCCCCACTATGAGGCACGGCATCCCTCACAGACCCATAGCCCTACGGGGGACAGCACTGGAGACACAGTGTGGAAATTGCACCCAATCTGACCCCACCACACTGAGGCAAAATACGAAGGATGTAGAGCAGAACGATAAGGGGAGCAGAACAAAGTAGTCCCTAGGGAGTGACAAAAATAGACTTCGGGACCAGGGCATGGCATCCCATCCGATTGGAAGAGAAAACACTCCTAACAGCCAACAAACAGTCCTTCAACCATTTATAGGCTTTTCTTTTTTGTTGTTGTTGTTATTGCTTTCTTTTCTTTTGTTGCCTTGTTTTGCTCTTCTGTTTTTTTGTGCGTGTTATTATTTCCACAGGTCTATCTAGATAAGATAGGCTGAACTAACAATCTGAAGGAGAAAACAATGGGACCAATGGACATGGGCAAGAAGGAGGAGGGGATAGGAAGTGGTGCAAACAAACCCAGGGACAAGGGAACAACAAGTGATCCAAAATTGGTGGTGAGGAGAGTATAGAAGGAGTAGTAGGGTTTGATCAAGAGAAATGTATCCAAGAGGAATTACTGAAACCCAAATGAAAGTTGAGCATGATAGTGGGACAAGAGGAAAGTAAAAGGAAATAGAGGAAAGAAGCAGGAGGCCAAGGGCATTTAAAGAGGTCTAAATACAGGCATGTACATAGGTAAATATCTTTATATATGATGATGGGGAAATAGATTCATGTCCATACATTTATAGGTATAGTATGAAGTTAGCAGATGGACATTGGGTCTCCACTCAAGTACTCCCTCAATGCAAGAACACTTTGTCCTATTAAACTGGCATTACATGATGCTCACCTTCCTGACATGATCACTGAAGAAAAATGTATGCATAAGCAAATGTGGTGAAGAAAGGTGATGGTGCCTAGCTATCAAAAAATATAATGGTGGGGCTAAGCCCCAGTGGCGTAAGTGGTTGAGTGCGGAACTGCAGCCCGCAGGCTTGGCGGTTCAAATGCAGCGGCGGCTGGGTAGCGCCCACGACCACCAGAGGCAGTGATGCCCACAAAAAAAACAAATATATATATATATATATATCTTTATATATAATGTATGGGATTGTATACGGTTGAAGGTAAACAAGCATCTATCTGAAAAGTAGCAAAGCCCACATGGAAGACTGACACCAACCTGTGTGATTACGAGGTGTCAAAGGGATTAAGTATCAGGCATCAAAGAACAAAATATCAAATTATTGTGATTGAAGAGGGGTGCAGGTTGGGGACCAAGACCCATGTGTATTCAACCGGACCTTGCCTTACTGAAGGGTCTCAGGGAGGAGATGACACTCAGGGTGCAATGCAGCAAGGGTGAAGCACACAACTTTCCTCTAATTCCAAAATGTTCCCCCATCCCACGCCCCACTATCAATTCTACCTGACAAATCTGGCTAGACCAGAGGAGGTACATTGATACAGATAGGAATGGCAAACACAGGGAATCCAAGACAGATGATCCCTTAAGGACCAGTGCTAAGAGTGGCGATACAAGGAGGGTGGAGGGAGGATGGGGTAGAAAGGGGGAACCAATTACAAGGCCCTGTATATAATCTCCTCACCGGGGGATGGACAACAGAGAAGTCGGTAAAGAGAGAAGTTGGACAGTGTAAGGTATGGCAAAATAGTAATAATTTATAAATTATCAAGGGTTCATGAGGAAGTGGGGACCGAAAGGGAAGGGAGAAAATGAGGAGCTAGTACCCAGGGCTCAAGTGGAAAGCAAATGTTTTGAGAATGATGATGGCAACAAATGTACAAATGTGCTTGACACAATGGATGGATGTGTGGATTGTGATGTGTTGTATGAGCAATTTTTAAAAGTTAATTAAAAAGAAAGAAATGAAGTGGAAAAAATAATTTAAATTAAATTTTTAAAAAACTGTAAATGTTAATTTACAGTTATGTACCGTAAATGCCCTGTTTATACGGCAAATTCCCTGATTTCTTGTTCTGACCATTCATTGCCTTCAAATGAATTCAGACTCATTGTGACCCGTCTAGAGGGGAGGGTATAACTGCCCCTATAGGTTTCCGGGCCTGTAACTTTTTACAAGAACAGAAAGCCTCACCTCTCTCCCTGCGTATGGTTGTGGTTTGGAACTACAGATCTTGAAGTTAGCAGCCCACTGTGTATCTACAGCGCCACCCGACTCGGGGCACATGGAGGCTATATGTTGGTGGAGCTGCAAACTCAAACATGGCCACAAGAGGGCCTCAGGAGAGGACGTACAACGCTACCACATGCGGAGCGGGAATGCCAAAGCTTCCTTAACAGCCTGCTCTGGCTAGCTGAGAGGGGTTTCTGGCAGCTGGAAATTCTACGAATTAGAATACCAAAGAAAATGAGTACACTCACGGAGCTGTTCCCCTTCCTGAATTTCAATGTATCCAAGTCAGTGACGTTTTCTCTTTCCTTTTAGCACAGCAAACGTCTTCAGTGCCTTGCAAGGACCGTGAGGTGACTGGTGCTTGGTGTTGCCCCCATCAGTCATACTGAGCCAGCTTCAGACCCCGCACAGCGAGAATCTGAATCCAGTCCCTGCCAGTTAGCTCCAGCGTTTGCGATTGGCATAGGACTGGGAACAGTTTGGGGAAAGTGCACACCTTCTTAGTGAGACTTGAAAGTATTTAAGAGGAGAAAATAAATGAAGATAACTCTCTGACTATTGTTATTCACCAGCTCCCAAACCTAGAAATCTCCCTGGTAGTTTTCATGAAGCAATGCCTGAGGCTAGAAAGGAGAAATGTCGCTGCATTGGGATCTGCTACTCACCTATTGCCATCACTGGGCAGAACTCCCCAGAGACTCAAGCCGTCCCTTGTTAAGGTGCCTGTCTAAACAAACAAACAAACAAACAAAAAACATTTGACTTACACTGAAGACTCCATGGCTCCAGAGGGAAGATGAGAAAGAAGCATTTTAACTGAAAAAATGCATGTCGCACAAATGCTCAGAATCAGTACTTTCAAGAAGGAGAGACGTGGGTGGATATTTGGAATCCATCTTTGAATGTCTATAGCACAACTTAAAAAACAAACAAAATAGAAGAGACTCCCTGCCACCCATTGAGTTAGTCAGCAGTTTGAAGCCAGCAACTCTCCACTGGAAAGCGATGAGGCTTTCCATGAAATCCACAGCTGCAGTCTTGGAAATGCACAGACGCAGTTCTACCCTGACCTGTCCAGTCGCTTTGACCCTCAGTGGTAAGGGTGGGAAATTGTAACTGTCTTACATAAATCACAGGTTGGTCTCTGACAAACCAACCAACCCAAACCAAAACTAAAGCACTCATTGCTATCCAGTTGATGCCAGAGCAGCCCTATAGACAGGGGAGAACTGCCCCAGTGAGCTTCCGAGGCTGAAACTCTTTGCAGGAGTGGCAAGCCTCGCTTTCCATGAAACCCTTGGTAAAGCAGGGACTACAAAATGTGTTTGTCTCGGCTTTTCAGACAGAAGTTAAAACTATACCATTGTAAAAGAGTAGTGGAAAGTAAAGTTTTAGGTAAGACTCTAAAGAATGACGTGATCATTGCTTGGAACAGTGTGAGGACATGGACACTTATGACAGTTCAATCCCTGGTTCAGAGCGTGTCTCCGTGCGTGACCAGGTCCAGAGAGCTCCTTGATGGCCAGAGTAAATGGCCTTCTTTGTCCCTGACCCAGCAGAACCCATATTTGTGACATGGTCAAGATGTATACGGGTGGGAAGATTCAATGGGAATAATACAAATAAAGGGCTTAACTTTGGTGTCTCTTCTATAGAAACACCTAATAACAGCAATACATTCATTATTACTCATTTTAATTCAAGTTCATGTCACAATGGTCTGTTTCACCTTCACTTCTTTTTTCAAAATATATGGTATTACTACATAAAGAGAAGGCATTTCTTATGGTGCTATTTTCATTGAAAAATAACATCCAAGAGGTGGCAGGAGGCATGTTAACTCTGCACTCAGTAGAAGGCTCTGGTACCCCTGAAATGATAAAACATAGCTCTGATTCGATTACTGGTCTTCCACCTTAAATTTCTCGGGCTTTCAATTTCTAGAGTAGTAAGAACCAATTCCTTATACAGATATGCAAGGTTCACAACATTGCCCCCATTCCTAAGGCACTGCAAGTCAAAAACAGGAACTCGACTTTCTCTCTGCCACCATACCATACTCATCTGCCTACAAGATCCTTCACCTTATCTCACCTTCTTACATCTTCTACAGTCACCTAGCACATGTGTGTTCTTACTTAAAAAAAAAAAAACTTATGGGCTGAATCCCGGTGGCATAGTGGTTGTGCGTGGGACTGCGGCCCACTGGGATGGAGGTTCAATTCCAGCAGCGGGTCCACAGGGGCAAAGGCTGGGCCTCCTACTCCTACCACCAGAGGGCAGTGATGCCAAAAAAAAAAAAACTTAGACTGAAGAGAAGGTTAAAGAAAGACTGGTTGAGAGAGCTGTGTGTAATTCAAAGTAATTTGTATCACTACAAGACAGAAAGAAACAAACAGTAAGAGTTTAATAGGGCTTTGTTTCCAATAAATCTCAGAGGAAGCCAAAGTTAAATAGACCCTTCTTTTTTTATTCACTCATTATTGTTGTTGGGTACCACTGAGTCGATTCCTTACAGCAGCCTGTGGCAGTCATTTGCTTATGTTAATTTTATGACTGAAATGTGGGGATGGAGTCTAGCCTGTTAATCTGGAGATAGCCATTGAGTAGTCAATGAGGCCTCTATGTGGGCATGGCTTTCTCCTGAGACTTCTGGGAATCTCACAATATTTCCCTCGTGAAGATGAGAAGCTATCTTCCCCAGTTGTTGGGAGTTAGTCTCAGAGATGAGGAATTATGGACAAAATAAGATGGCAGAGTCTGAGAAGCTGGAGGAGCCACCGGAGAGACCACATGGCTTTGGCCTGATGGAGCCAAACCTCTGAACCTGGAGCAGCCACATGGAAACCTCTGCCAGCGATGAGTTGCTTCTGCTGTTGATGGACCCTGAGGCCTGGAAGCAAGGAGCCATGTAGAGACCCCTGCCAGTGCCAGGACTCTGCACCCACTGACCTGTGACTTCATGAGTTGGAAGGAGACTTTATATTGATTTCGGGCATATGGGTTAATATTGGACTTATGACTTTGAACTGGACTGGGCTGGGATGCTTTCTCAATGTCCTGTTCTTCTTGTATATAAACCTTTTCTTTATAACCATATGCATGTCTATGAAATTTGTTCCTCTAGTCTACCCGGACTAACACACAGCCCTATGGAACAGAGTAGACAGAACTGCTGTGAAATTCTCTTGGCTGTCATCTTTATGGCAGCAGGTCACCAGGTCCTTCTCTGACAGAGCTGCTAGGCGTTTTGAACTACCAAGCTGTCTGTGAGTAGCTGAGCTCTTAGCTCATGTGCCTCTAGGGCTCCTTATTCGCTCAGTGAGTCTGTACATCTATTATGGGCAAGAATGCTTTGGCTACCAGGGGCAAGATGCTACCTTTAATTAAGCGTCTTTCATAGAAACTGAGAACAGGAAGCAACCTAAATGATTTCCCTATTCAGAAGCTAGCCTCCTTCCTCTGAAGGCTAGACTCTGTAGCCTGAGAGACAGATCTTTTCCAGCTGAAACATCCAACTAAAGATAAAGGGAGATAGTAGAAAGGCACCCACACCCTTTGAGTCCTCCCTCACAAAAGGGCAGGTGCATTGCTCAGGACAAGAGTGATGATCCTTGCAGTGACGAGTAGGAGGATGGAAGATACATACCTTGTCAAAGCAGACAAGGTTGAGTTGCCCACATACATTAATCCTCTGGGGACTAATGCAGAAAATGCCTCTCTTCTGTAGTCTCCTCTGGGCATAGATGATGCCTGTGGTAAGAGCGGCTGGTAGAGCAGGAGGAACAGCAATCGTGATGACGTCCAGGGCTTTCTTCACCACCTCCTCAGGTGGTTCCTGGAAGAGGAAATCATTCTGAAGCCATAACAAACAAATCCGTAATGAACTGCTTTGTGCATATGACTGTTCCTCCTTCTTTTCCGGTGATTTCCTTTAGATCAGATTCCTAGAAATGCTATCAGTGGGTCAAAGGCTGCTGACACACTTGTGGTTCTCAATATAGTTGACCAAAATACATGGGATAAGATTATAACAATTCCAACTGCTACCAGCTATGAGCAGGATGACAATTTTTTGCCAATGATGTTGCCAACATTGGATACATGGATATAATTTTAAATCTATCTGTCTCTCTCCCTCTCTCTCCTTCTCTCTGCTTACAATGTCCTTCACCTTATGTTACTTTCTCACATCCTTCATAATAATCTAGTATATGTGTGTTCCTACTTTTAAAAAATAACATAGCAAAAAAATAACATAGCTATTCAAGGTTCACAAGCATTGCCAATTTCATTTTCTAAAAGTTTTTTATAGTGAATAAGATGGTGGTTCACAGAGTATACTAGTTTTCCACTTAACAATCAATATCCATTTTGCTTCATGTCCCTGATTGCAATCTCCACAATGTAAGATCCCTTCTCCCACTTCCTCTCTGAGTTTCATTTCCATTCCTTTTTTTTTTTTTTTTGGCATCACTGCCCTGGTGGGAGTAGGAAACTACTCTTGCTCCTGGAGATCTGCTGCTGGATTTGAACCGTCAACCCTGTGGGCTGCAGTCCCTCCATTCCTTTTCTTCCTAAACCTTCTGAACCTCATCATTTGGTAAATGCTTCCGCCTGCCCCCCCCCATCCCTGCCATCCAAACTGGCTGCTAACTCTAAGGTATGCATACCTCCCTGGGGTTATAGTTCTCCTTGTAGGACTATGATTGATTTGGGTAAAAATTGAGTTATGGGCGTGGGGTGATTCACATCTATACCTGAAAGGTAAATAAGAATGAAACACCTCAGGGGATTCCACCAATCATTATCTGGTCAGTAAGCCTGGTCTTTTTTATGTAAAACCCTCATTTAATATCTATAAGATATTATATTATTGAATAAAGAAATTGCCAGTATGGACATGGCAAACTAGTACAGGGAACATTTGAGGGAGAATGTTCAAGACAAGACATGTAGTGATATACCACTGGGTCTTGAGTGTTAGTATTTCCAGACTTCCTGATGGATTGCTTACCTTAAGAACTGGGGATGTAGATGCAGGATTGTTTGGCTTTGTTTCCCAGATTGATAAACTGTGATCTAGTTTAAGGTCAGCAGGTAGAGTAAATACTCTATGTTGGTGAGTGTGTGTATGCCTGTATTGAAAGAACAAAGCCAGCTTACCCCACTAAGCACGTAGACGCACAGAGTATAGATCATCCCAATGGTGGCTGTCCCTACAAGGCACAGCAGGAACCGGATGGCATCCCTGTAGAGTTTAAAATTCATCGGCTTGGGGTAGAGAATGGATCGTATGAGGTCACCCTTGGCAGTGTTGAACCCTGCGCAGCAAACACACACAGCACCTTGCAGTGAGCAACACTCCTGCCAGCGCACAGCTGCGCATCAGCGCCGCTTATGCTTTTCTCAAGGGACACTTTACCAGGGTCTGCCCCCGAGTAAGGGAAGGATACCTGGGAAAATGCGCTAGTGCTAGGATGGAAACATCTAACCTAGCTCAGCCCATTGCCCTCTGGCCTGCCTTCCCTCTCCTTCCCATTCCATTGCTGACCAGAGAGAGGAAGGGGGCTCAGAGCACAGTTTGGACAAACAGAACAGTCTTTCAGAGGACAGCCCAGGAGCACACAGACATGCAGTCACCCACAGTTATAGTTAATGCCCCACTAAGTACTGAGGAGCTCGCTTTTCTAAGACTTACTAGTCCTGCCGAAGAAGAACATAGATTTGAGTGCTATATGACCCAAGTTCTAAATGCAATTCTGTTACTGGCTGTATGACTGTTAAATGGCCACCTGAATCATGTGACTCTCATTCCATTCATGTGCAGACTGTAACAGTGGGTATCTTTGCTTTGCTGGTTTTTGATGTGGGAATAATTTGCAACACACATAAGTATTGTTTTCTGAAAGCATGTGTTAACTTAATTAGTATTATATCTATATCTATACACACACACACACACACACATACACACACACATATGCACAGACTTGGTGGGGCAGGGGGTTGCAAATTGGGCTGCTAACCACAGACTAGCATTTCAAAACCACCGGTTGTTTTGTGGGTGAAAGAAGAGGCTTTCTATTGCACTTCCATAGGGTCCCTATGAGTTAGAATCAACTCAGTAGCAGTGCGTGTGTGGGGGGGTGGGGGTGAGTGGGGAGGGCGCTCGCCCGCGTAGGCTTCAAAAAGTTCATGGAACTATAGATTTGAAAGACAACGGTATTTTTCTATGAATGTTGTGAAGCTCCCTCATCTTCTATTCTGTACTCTCAAATTCTATTTGAGTTCATAATGGTGCTCTGAGACAGAGTGGAACTGCCCCGGAGTGTTATCTTTGGAGGGGCAGATTCCCAGGTCTTCTCTCCTCTGGAGATCGACGTTGGGTGAGTTCAAACCACCTGCCATTCAATTAGCAGTCACACTTATTTAACCAATGAGCCACTGCAAAGATATAGAATATATATATGTATGCATTAAAGTGTACATATCTAAAAATTCTATCTTATTCCACAAAGTTTGTGTAAAATGAATTTAAAAGATAATACATTTTCTCACAAGGTCTGTGAAGCTTTATATAGATATATGCATAAGGATACATACTGTATCAATGTAGATATATGTTTGATTTGCTACTTAAAAAAAACCAAACAACTCTGTTCCTTGCCTAATAAATTGTAAGTCCTAAACAAATTGAAATGGAGCTCTGGCAGTGTGGCGATTGCATGTTTTGGTGCTAACTGAAAGGTCACCTGTTCAAAACTATTAACAATTCCATGAGAGAAAGATGGACTTTCTACTTCCTGACCACAGTCGATGCTGAACACATTGGAAAGTGATCGTTGCAGATGCAGTTAGGTGAAAGTATGGGACTTTATCAGTTGATCTTCTTTTGAATCCAATTTGTTCTAGTTTATAATATTGTCTGCTTTCTTTTCCATTGAGGTTTTTCACTGTTTTACTTTGCTGTTGTCTTTGTTACTTAATTAGCTTGGTGTTTTGTTTGTTTGGGGCTTTGGGGGGGGATTGTATATTTTCCCATATATGAAATCCAGAAGAGACAAACCTATAGAGATAGCAACTAGACTAAGGGCTCCTCACAGGTCCGGTAGTCGTGATGATTGCACAACTTTTCTTAAGATGAGTGAACTATTTACATGTATGATTTGCAAATTATGTTCCTATAAAATTGCTATATTAAAAAAAATAGGATGACAACTTTAGGAAACTCTCAGGTGTAGTTCTACCCTGTCCTTCAGGGTCATTCTGATTTGGAATCGACTCGAGGGCAGAGAGTAGTGAGTAAACAAGCATAACAAACTGCTTCTCTCAAAATAGCAACACAAAGAAGAATGTGCTCACCAGTCTGCAGGACCACTGCGCTCACCATACCAGCCCCAGCTCCCCTGGCCTGGACCACCTCCGTGCCACAGAACAGGACATGCCGTTTATAGTCTGCATCACCCTGTGTTTTCCAGGGTCCCACATCATCCATCCTCGGCAATGGAGTTTTGGTGACTGGAATACTTTCTCCTGCAAAAAAAAAAAGAGTGTCTTATTTTTTTTATTAGATGGGATGCCTTCACGCTTTTAAATCGTATACTTGTTTCCACATCACATATGGGAGATATAGAACAGTCAAATACAGATGATAAGTTTACAGAACATGTTGACCTTGATGATTGAGTCTGCTGCCTATTTCCAGTGCAGTGGAAAAGGCAGACTGCAGTGGTCAAAGTGTTAACAGAAGGAGGTGGGTGAAGTGGTAAAAGCAACTATTATGGCTTGCTCAGAGCAGCTGCCCTGCAAAACTTCCTGCTGTCTTGGCACAGAGTTCTGTTCCTGTGAACCAGGTTCACTTTCTCTAGAAAAAGGAAACTCAATTCAAAACAAACTACCAGTAAGAGATTTTTTTATGAAACTCCATAGATGGAAAGGAATTTAACTAGCGATGATTTTTAAAAGAAATAAGTTAGCATAGCTTGGAAGTATGTGTTGTTATATCAAATTTATTCCTTTCTTGTCTGACCTAGAAAATGAATGGGAAGTGAACTTCAATTGGAACTGTCCATTGGTGTGCATGCATTGACTTCCATTTCAGTACTTAAAAGGCTTTATGATTTTCCTGTATCTTGTAGCTTTGCTGGCACAATGTCTCACTATTATGGAAGTGTGGGGGAGAAATCAAAGGTTGATGGCTTTGAGTAAATCTTGTCCCTTCTCCATGTCTCAGGCTCTACAGCGAAGAGAGGTGACCAGTATGTTTCCTCCCTGAGATGACATGCTAGTCATACATGAAGCACAGGTGGTCCAAAACCAGATTGTTGCAGGTGGCAGATTTGCAAAACAATACCCCAAAAGCATTTCTACATTTTCTAGTGGTTTTACACCGTTTTCAAGATGGCTAAAAGGAGTGTGAACTTGATGCCATGGTTTTCAGGATGTTCTAAATGGTTTTCAAATCATCCATAGTTCTCTGAAGGCATACTGTCTATAAAAATACTAAGTCTGGAAATCACAGGAAATTCTGAAAGAATTGGTAAGCTCCACAGTCTTTGAAGGTAAAATGAACAGGTTATAAGAACCCAACATTCAAGAGGAAAACAAAAAAGTGTAAGAAGTTAGGGTCATTTCAACCTTAGCAAAGAGAAGGCATCTTTCATATCAGCAGGATGGTTAGCAACGGTGTGAGGGAGTAAGATGGTCTGGTTTTGGACAGCCCAGAGTGCCAGGACCCTGTCCAACAGCACCCCCGCTGGCACACTTGGTTGTTCCTGTTTGCAGTTCTGGCTGTTGGCAATGTGGGGTGTGAGAGGGAGAGCACAGACTTTGTCTGTGGGGGCAGGCCCATACCTGTCAGCAGCCCTTCATCCACCACACAGCTGCCATCAATCAGGATGGCATCACATGGCATTTGTACTTTGTTCCCTGTCAAAAGTAATAGATCACCAGGTACCAGCAGGTGGGATTCTAATTCTTGAATGCCAGCTGCAAATAATGAGGAGACACAAGTTAAGTCGTAGAACATTTGCTCCACAAAAATACAGACCAACACCTGTCTAGGTTAGACTTCAATGAAAAAGCAACCAAAGTATCTTTTTACAAAGAGCAGGTGGGTATTCGTTTATATTGACTCAAAATCCAAAAGCAGTAAGGAATAAAATGTTATATTCAAGTACATAAAAATAAAAACCACCTGTGTACCAAAAAAGGCCAATGCAGAATACATATTTGAAATTTAAATTAGAGGAAAAACGTTGACTTTCTTCATGCCAAGTATAGAAAGAGCCAACAACTTATTGCAAAATGTCTAAAGATATGAGCCAAGAGCTATCCACAATGCAAGAGACTTTTTAATAATCCTTGAAAGCGTGTTCATTGTGATTCTTAATAAGAGAAGTGAAAAATCCTTCCTTTCTTCTTTTCTAGCTTCCTTCCATTCATCCTTTTTTCTTTTTATTCCTCATTTCCCCCCTTCTTAAATAAACTCAAAGCTTTAAAGTTGGATTAAGTGTAATAAGAATAACTCATGGTAGAGAGTAGCAAATTGGGGATTGAGGTACAGCGTGTCCAAGTGCAGGTAGGGTGATAAGACGTGACTAGCATGAAAAGGTATGCTTGAAGGGTACAGCAGTGGGTCTGTGTGGAAGGACCAGAACCCCAACAAGGTGTCAACCTGACAGTGATTTGTTGTGTCCGCTCTATGCAGCAGACTGGTTATAGCCAATCTGATTGATGCAAGCACAAACTTACTGCCTTGGTGTTGATTCCAGCTACTGCTACCCTGTAGGACAGAGTAGAACTGCCCCTACAGTTTTCTCAGTCTACAAATCTCTAAAAGCACAAGAATTCTCTTATTTTTCCTGAAGAACAGCTAGGGGTTTTGAAATTCTGACCTTGTGGTTTGCAGCCCAATGGATAACTCACTAAATATATGAATCCTAATAGCAGCCAGAAATCTTATTGAAGAAAGAAAATTACAAACACAGAAAGTGACTACACTAGAATGAACCCTGTGATATTGAACTGGAATTAGTGTATTAGTGTAAACTCATATATACATGCATACACCAAACATAGACACGTTGTTTTGGTATAAATGCATTTACATAGATAAGCATACCTCTGAATGGGCTTAAGAAAAAGTATAGGAAAAATGGGATCAAAAGATAGTAGACTTTTCCTCTAACTTCTGAAAGCCCAATTGTATCTAATTTATTTGTTTGTCAGCCTATGCATATATTCATAGCCTATATGAACCCACTAACCCCCAATAATAATGAACACAGCCAGTTTGACAGCAGTAAACATACATATGAAGAAGGGAGAGAGGCTTATGGTGGACCCCATATCAGAAAATCTTCAGCAGGTGAAACACAGACAATAGAAAAATCCTTCAAATAGCAGAAGAAATTATGGAAATCAGTGCAAGATACATGAATGGGGAGAAAAATAAATTAACTAAAAAGCTGGTTCTTCAAAGGGATCAACAGAATCAACAAACTGCTAGAAACCTAACAAAACGTAGGAAGGAACAGACATCAATATTAAGGATGAGATATTAAACAGGGGAACTTACAATGGACCCCAGTCAAAATAAAAGACACATTACACAGTACTAGGACTCTATTCCAATGAATTCAACAACTTGGACAACATGGACAAATACCTAGGAAAAAAAAACCTTCCCAAATTTTTTTCTCATATGATGTCAAGAACTTGAACAGACTCATAGCAAGCGAAGAAATAGATAATGTTATCAAGAAACCATCATCTTTAAAAAGTTCCAGTCCAAATGGCTTACAGGAGAATCCTACCAAGAATTCAGGGAAGAGCTGAAACCAATCTTACACAAGCTGTACAAGAACATAGAAAAGGACAGCAAACCCCCAAACATGTTCTATGAAGCTAATGTAACAGTGATACCAAAACTGTTCAAGGATTCCACAAGAATAGAGAACTACAGGCTAATATCTCTAAAGAACATAAACGCAAAAATCCTTAACAAAAATGTGGCCACTAGAATATATATATATATATATATATATATATATATATATATATATATAATTGGTCATAACAAATTCTTGGGATTCATACGAAGGATGCAGGGACAGTTCAAGATTTCAAAAGCCATCAACATTATCTATCATATTGACAAGAAAAAGAATAAGAACTGCATGAAAATACCATTCAATACATAAAAAGCATTTGACACTTTTCCCCATCCATTCCTCATAAAGATACACAAGAAGATAGGATTAGAAAGAAATTACCTCAATATAATAAAAACTATATATGTAAAACCAATAGCCAGCATTACAATCAACGGAGAAAAGACAAAAGCATTCCCACTAAAAAAAAGGACCCTACAAGGAGGTTCTTGGCCTCACTTCTATTCAACATCATCCTGGAGGTTCTAGCTAATAATATAAGGTAGCAGAAGGATATCAAAGGTATACATCTGGGAAAAGAAGACATAAAATTATCATTATTTGTGAATGACATGATTTTATACAGAGATAACCCCAAAGGCTCTACAGATTGCTAGAAATGAGAGAGGAATATGGTAGAGTGGCAGGATATGAGATTAGCAAGCAGAAGTCAATTGGGTTGCTATACATCAGTGAGGAGATTATAGAAAAAGATATCAAGAAGATAGGACCATTCACAATAGCCAAGCATAAACTGAAATATCTAGGGATGCACCTAATTTTTTTTAAAAATCTGTACAAGGAAACTATAGAACATTATTACAAGAAGCCAAAGAGGACTTGCACAAATGGAAGAATATCCCATGCTCATGGTTCAGAAAACTCAATAATATAAATGTCAATCCCACACTATATAAGTTTAATGTAATCCCAATTCAAATTCCAGCATCATTTCCTTTTTCAAAAAAATGGAAAAACTGTCTACCAATATCATATGGAAAGGGAAGAAGCCCAGAATTGGCAAAGAATGACTCAAGAGGAAGAGCAAAGTGGGAAGGCTTGCACTATCTGACTTTAAATCTTATTATACAGCCACAGTTGTCAAAACAGCATGTCACTGGTATAATGGTAGCTATTTGGGCCAATGGAAAAGAACAGAAAATCCATAAATTAAAGCAGCAGCATGCAGACAACTGGGTTTTAACAAAGGCCCCAAAAATATCAAATGAGAAGCAAATGCACTGTTCAACAAATGGCATTGGAAAACTTAAGATCAGCCTGCAAAGATTAAAACAAGACTCTTACTTCGCTCCATAAACAAGAACAGATTCAAGGTGGATTACAGACCTTGAGGTAAATTTCAAAATCCAAATGAGAAAACTGAGACAAAGCTAAGAACTTTAATGCAGGGAATATATGGGCTATCAGACATACTGAAAGAAACACACCCAGAGGAAGATAAAAGATGAGTGGGACATACTAAAAATAAAACACTGTGTGCATCAAAAGATTTCATCAATAAAGTAGTAAGAGAGCCAACAGATGGGGAAAAGATATGTAGAAATGACGTATAAAACAAAGGCTTGTTACTAAAACCTACAGAATCCTACAAGCTTACAATAAGAAATAAAAAGTATACCCCTTTCAGGAGATGGGCAAAAGACCTGATCAGATGATTCACAAAGGAGGAAATGTGAATGGCCAAAAAACATATGAGAAAATGTTCTCAATCATTAGCCATCCAGGAAATACAAATCAAAACATCTATCATGAGATACCACTTAACACCAACAAATATAATCCAATTCAAAAGAACAGAAATCAAATGTTGGAGGGAGTGTGGGGACATAGAAACACTCATTCGCTGCTGGTGGTCTTGTAGATATGTACAAGAAAGAGATTTGGCGATACCTAAAACAGATGTAAATCAAGCTACCATATGACCTAACAATTCAATTACTGGGCATATACCAGAAGAAATAAGAAACAGACCACGACTAAGCATCTGCTCTCCAATGTTCAATGTTGCAGTTTATAATTGCTGAAAAAGTGGAAACACTAAATTTTCATTAGATTTTTAAAATTCTGGTATATACAAACAATTTAATACTATAAACTCCTAAAAAATAGTGATGAAACTATGAAACACTTCATCTCATGGAAAGACTTGGAGGATATTATGCTGAGTGATGCTAACCAAGCACAAAAGGTCAGGTACAACATGAATCCACTGAACTAAGTTCAAACAGCCGAACAGGCATAAGGGAAAATGCAGCCAACACACAATTCCAGAGTTGAGGACTAGATACTCTGACTTGAGCCATAACAAACCCAATGACTCATATGTCATCAAAAACAGATGCAGATAGCAGTTGTGCTGTAAGGCATCTTTTCCTCACTCTAGTATGCCATTAAGGCCAAAAAGGGGGCGGGGAATGACATCAGAGGGGGATCCAGGCACTAACCAACCTAAGGGTAGGGTATTGTTTATATCTCCACAGGAAAGGGAGAGTGAGAGTAGACCTCATTTCAATCTCCCAATTATTGAGGACTATGTTCCTGCTCAGAGCCGTTCATTCCCAGAGATGGCTGCTGGGCCAGCCTCAGGCCAAGAGGTAATGTCTTCTCCCTAGATGACAACACAGCAGTGGACAGCCCTGACCACATGGAGGCAAATCAAGAGGAGAGTATAAAACAGACCAGTGATGGGCACAAAGTCACAAAGTCCCTAAGGAATCCCAATCGTAGACTTCTGACTCATAGGGCAGCACTTAGGACCCCATCTAAATGGTTGGAGATTACTCACAATGGGGCCACACTGTAAGTTGAAAGACATAACTGAGCGGGGTGAGATGAAGCACTAGAAAGCTCCACCCTTGACTGCAGGAATAACAATGGGGACTTCCAGAATGCTCACCTTTCAGACACGAATGCCGAAGATGAAAAGGGGTATGTGTTGTTAGGTAAGTGGGACCCATGATATGCAACCCTGAAAGAAATGGGGACTGGACTGATGGTTTATAACATGTCCTTCTCTCTAAAAATCTCTAGAGAGATATTTATCTTCTCTAGGACAGGATCTCTGTAAGACTTGTGACTATCTGTAGAGCTTTATTTGTTTTTTGGTTTTTAATCTATTTATTTGTTTGGGTGCTTATCTACACAAGTTCGGCAGGATAGGCAATCTTACAGAGACAGCAACTGGACTGATGGTTCCTGGGGGGCATGAGAGGGGAAGTACAGGAGGAGGTGAATTATAATATCAATATCAATAGCTACAAAGATTCTAAAATTGATGAAGAAGGTGTAGCTTTTCTGGATGTGTTTTGTCAATTGAGTTATATCTAAGAGGAATTACTGATCAGAGAACAGTGGGTAAGCATAATAGTTGGGTTGGAGGGGAAAAAACTAAAAAGGAAAGAAGAAAATAGATGCATATATGTAAATATATTTTGTTTACTTATTGTATATGTATATTTATACAAATGGAACAGGTGGAATTTGGTCTTCTATTTAAATCTTACCTAAGCTCAAGAACAGGTTGTTCTAATAATGTGACATCGTATGATACTTACCTTCCTGACCCAATCACTAAAGACAAAATGGTTGCAAACGAAAATGTGGTCAAGAAAGCTGATAATGCCTGGCTATTAAAAGATATAGATAGCATCTGGGATCTTAAAACCTTGTACTCAAACAATCAACCATCTAGCAGGAAAGCAATAAAACCCACATGGAATAAGCACACCAGTCTGTGTGATAATGAGGTGTAGACAGAAAAAGGTATCAAAAGTTCAAAAACATGTAACCAAATTGGTATGAAGGGATGTAGATGTAGTGGAAACCCAGAATCCACCTGTTAGATAATTGGAAAGTCCATCTCAGAAGTGCCACAAGGAAAGGATGAGAGATTCATGGTTCAGTGTAGCACTGATGAAGCACATAATTATCCTCTAGTTGTTTAATATTCCCTTCCCATAATATTATGTTTTTATTTGATTACCTCATTAATCATGTCAGAGTTTTGGAGGTTCGTCTGCATATTTAAGATCATTTTATACATAAAAGCCAAGATAGATAACCCTTCCAAAACAGTAACAGGAGTAGTGGCTCCCTGGGGGTGTGGGTAGAGAAGGGGAATGGGGAACTAGTGATGCCTGTAAAACCCCACTTGATGGGATCAGGCAACAGAATTGTATGTGAATGGGTGTATTGGATGTTTACAATATGGCACAACAAGTAAAAAATAGTTCCTGGGAGGTAGGGTGGAGGAGAGAAGGGATAAAGGGGAGCAAATATCAGGGAATTCAACAAGAAAGAAAATGTTTTGAAATATTATTGTAGCAATTGGACAACACTGTTTGGTGTGATTGAACTATGGAATGTTAATGATATCTGTAAGAGCTCCCAATAAAATGATTTTTTTTGTTTTTGGGGGGGCATCACTGCCCTCTGGTGGTGGGAGTAGGAGGCCCAGCCTTTGCTCCATGGAGCTGGAATTGAACCTCTATCCCAGTGGGCCGCAGTTCCATGCACAACCACTATGCCACCAGGGCTCAGTCCCCCCAATAAAGTGATTTTTAAGAATAAAAAAAGAATGAGCACATCCAAAGCTCAGATAATGGCCTTTAAAAATTAAAACAGCAAACAAACCTATGGCCATCACTTTTATTCCAATTTATAGCGATCCTATAGGACCAAATAGAACTGTCCCTATGGGTTTTCAAGGCTGTACAATTTCCCAACAGTAGAAAAGCTCATCTTTTGGAGCAGAGCAGCTCGTGGAGTCCTCTACTGACTATATACTTAGCAACCCAATGTGTGACCCACCACACTCAGCTAGTTCTCACCTCCAGGACTCCTTTGTCAATTCCAGGACCTCCAAAAAAAAAAGGATCCTTGAAAAAAAGTGACTCCTTCTAGGACAAGGCCAGGAAAATATAAGATAACTAGTAACCTCTTGTGTCATGAAGTAAGGGAATACATAAAATAAAGAGTAATGGAAGCATGTCAGAAATTATCAATACCAACTTGAAGGAAACCAAATCAAAAAATAAGCAGTGACAGTGATCAACTGTAATGCACCTATAAAATAAGAATCCATGAACACATACTCATAAAAAGAAAGGAAGAAGCAAATAAATAGGAGCAAAGAAAGCCTTTCCTTAAAATAAAACAGCAACAAATTTATCTAGGGGGAGAGATGGAATCACAAAAGCACAATTGGCAACTATCAGTATAACAAGTACTTTAGTAAAGAAACATCAGTGGATGCAAAAATTAATCAGTGAAAGTTTGATGAAGAGGACTGATTGATACTTGTATACTTTCTATATGTCCATCAAGAAAATAGCTATTAATTACAAAAAGAGAGAAATTGCAACAGATACTATCTTCATTAAGTAATCCAGCCTCTGACTTCAGTAGTAATAGAATCAATGGAAACCATGTAGTATATTGCAAGTATGCCCTTGTGAACACAAGATCATGTCCATGATAGCCCACCCAAATATACATAACCTACATCTATCTAGGAGGAAATATCAGACCAGTCCAAAGTGAGGAGCATTCTAAAAACTAGAGTCAGAAGAGTCATGTTCATGAAAGTAAAGGAAGACAAAAACTAGTGAGGCATAGAGAACACAGTCTTGAGATGGATATCTTGGTGAGATACAATTTCTAGAAGATCATTGCTGAATGTATTGGCAACACTCTAATGTGGTCTGAGAACATTTGTTGGTGGAAATGTATCAGCCCTATAGGAAGGAGTAGAACTGCCCCAAAGGATTTCCAAGGATGCAACTTGCTGAAGTTCCCTTCTTTCTCTCAGGGAGCATCTGGGTGAAGC
The DNA here is from genome assembly GCA_004026705.1 of Nesogale talazaci. Classification (NCBI taxonomy): domain Eukaryota; kingdom Metazoa; phylum Chordata; class Mammalia; order Afrosoricida; family Tenrecidae; genus Nesogale; species Nesogale talazaci. Next base: position 112,710 of record PVJH01000640.1, read on the forward strand.
CACACACCAAACACTTGGTCAGCAGTCAAGTATTTGACTATGATGTCACCAAGCTTCTTGTAGCTTTGTCAACTTCCTCGGGATAGAAAAAATTAAAGCATTCTAGCAACTTTTCTGTTTTTAATTATTTTCTTCAAAAATAGAGTGATATATCTATATATGATACTATTTCTCAGCTATCTGAATAGGAAAATCCCATTTTTGCCAGCATATGCTGTTGACGAGCTTGTGAGGAAACAATCGGATGCATTTGTTATGGAAATAAAATCTCTATGCAAAGAAAGAAATTTGGTAATACCTATCCAGCAAAAGAATGTGTGTCTTTATTCCTTTTTTTAAAGAAAAATCGTTTTAGGCTCAGCTCCGGTGGCGTAAATGGTTGAGTGCAGGACTGCGGCCCATAGGCTTGCCGGTTCAAATCCAGCGGCAGCTCTCAGAAGCAGCACTGGGTAGCTCCCACAACCACCAGAGGGCAGGGATGCAAAAAAATCATTTTACGGGGCTTATAGAACTCATCACAATCCATAAATCCATATATCCATCACAATCCACAAATCCATAAATCCACAATCCATAAATTGAATGTTTGTACATATGTTGCCCTCATTCTTCTCTATACATTTACCTTCTACTGAGCCCATGGAATCAGCCCTTTTTTATCTGCCCCCCTCCTCATCACCCCCCAATAGATTGCACATTGTTATTCTTTTCATCTCTCACACCAACCACTGTCTCCCTTCCCTCATGTTTTCTGTTGTTCTTCCCCCTGTAGAGGGGTGTATGATTATGTGCCATCATTGCAATCAGTTCTCCCTCTCCCCCATTTGCCCCTACCACTCCCACTCCTGTTCCTGAATTCTGTGTGTCATGAGCTCCCATCCCTTTCTTTCCATACCTGTGCACATGTCCCAGTCTAGTCTGAATTGGGAAGCAGCACTGAGGTCATGGTAGTTGGGGGTGAAGAAGCCTCCCAGAATCAGAGGATTATAGTGTGTTTCATCGATGCTTTACTGCACCCTGGTGACTCATCCCCTCCCTATGTGCCCTCTGTGGGGAGATTGTTCTACAGTGGGGCTTCGGATCTCTGCTCCAGGGTCCCTCATTCTCAACAATATGTTTTTATTCTGTGTCCACTGATGCCTAGTACCCAGTCCCTATGATTCCCCGTGATCGCCCCAGTAGCATGCTTCTTCCATGTGGCCTTGTTGCCTCACAGCTGAATGGTGGCTTGTGTAACTTCAAACATTTAATATCCCAGACACTATATCTTTTAATAACCAAGCACCACATTTGTTTATGCACTCACTTTCTGTTCAGTGATTGTATTCGGAGGGTGAACAACTCAGACTATGGATTGGTTAGAACAAAGTTGGGGGGCATGAGCAGAGGCTCAGAGTCCATCCCCTACCTCAGTGTATTGCTGTATACATATATGTACATGGGCCATATATTTTTGTGAATTAATGTATTTACATATATACAGTCATATTTATACCTCTATCAATTGCTTTGCTTCCTTGGTCCTTCCCGTGTTCCCTTTTACCTTTCTCCTGTCCCACTGTCACTTTCCCCTTATTTCTGCCTCTTGCTACCTCAGCTTAGCTCATTTGCTAGTGCTCTGACCCCCACACCCCACTCCACCTCGGATCCCTATATTCTCCTTGTAATTGACTCCAACCACCCCAGGTGCTCTCATGTCCACAGCGCAGCCTGCTCACTGGCCCCTACCAGCTCTCCCAGGACCTTTGACGCCGCCGCTCTTGCCTTGGACATTCTTCCCATGCCGATCCTTTAAGGCAGACACTAAAGTACAACTAAGACATAGCCCGAACTGATTTAAAAAGCTGAAAATAGTAAATGAATAAGAAAAATACAAAATTTAAAAATAAAATTAAAAGAGAGAAGAAATATACAAAAATCCTGAGTTTTATTGCTGCGTGTGCCCTTATCTTCATTTTTCATTTTCATTTTTCAAAACCTATAACATAGAGATAAGGATCGCAAGACTTTGTCTCTAGTGTCTTTAACATGTCGTCCCTGGAGAAGGACCACGCCGAGGGCGGTCCAAGAAAGGAGGCGCTCAGGGAGGTAAATTGATGCAGTGACTGCGACAACGGCTCAAGCATAGGAGCGAGGGCGATGATGGCACACGAGACCGTAGTGTGCCTTCTGGTGTGCGCGGGGTCGCTATCTGGGTCAAATCCCTCGCGCTGGCCTCTAACAACAGCAATCTACCAGCGAGACCCTGGAGATAGTACGAAAAGGCACAAACGTGGGGTTTGGGGAGTTTTTATTGCAGCACTACTTATAACAGCAGAAGACTGGGTCAAAAAACCCTTTCATCGAGAATTGATTGAATAAGCAATAGTTCTGTCAAATGCAAAATTCCTAAAAATGCAAATTAATATAGAGTGACATGAAGCAGATTGATGACTGGCTGTCTGGGTATGGGACAGGGGGAGAGCAGAGGGGAGAAATGGATTACAAAGGGATACACAGTAACGTTGAGGCCTGGTGATGGTCATCAGCTTAATTGTGGTGACAGTTTATGCATATGATTTATACATATGACAAAATGTATCAAATGATACATTTTATGTACGTTCAGCTTACTGAACACCAATTTACCTGGGAAATGCTGTCTTGTTTTTGTTTTAACTGGAACTATTTCAAATTCCCCACTCCTTTAAGCAAATGTACAAAAAAAATACTTAAAAAGATGGGAGTAGCTGGAACTACCAGACATGCAGTTTCAGATCCTTGTCAAACCGACTGCATGACACACAAAGGGATAAAATAGAGGCACTTACCTTTTCTTTCACACACAGAGACGGTAATGTTGCTGTGTGACTCAACTAAATGGTGGAGTTTTACAGATTGCTGGAAAAAAAAGAAGGAAAATGGGAAAAGGTCTATCTTCATGTAGCCATGGTGTTGCTTCTGTCTCATGATGACCCATAGTTTAAAGAACGCAACACTTTGATAAACGTGTCTTTGTTGTAATGTTTATGAAAGCAGATCTTCTAGATATTGCTCCTCTTGTTTGGTTGAAAATTGAGCCATGGGATGAATTCAGCTCTAGGCTTGAAGGGCAACTAAAGGCAATATTCTCAGGAGTTCCACCAATCTCTATCTGACTGGTAAGCCTGCTCTTTACTTCTTTTATCATTTTGAGTTTTGTTTCACTTTTTTCTTTCAACTTTATCTATGACCTTCTAGTGTGATCCCTTTCAGAGAAGTTGGTAGTAATAGCCTGGTACTAACTAGTTCTTCTGGTTTCAAGGTTGTTGAGGCCAGGATTCACATAGTCCTTTAGTCCTTTGGAATAACTGTTTCCACATATCTGTAATTTTTTCAGTCATATTTGTTCTGTACAGCAGGGAAGACCAATATTTGAAATTTAGGAAGCCATTCACACGCTTTAAGTCTCAAGGTGCTACTCACCTCAGTTAAAGGAAGAATGTTTCCTTTGTCAACTATTTTATACCATGATTTCCCCTTAGACTATGTTCCCATGGGGCAAATGACCCAGGTCCTCGAGGTGCTTAATCCTGGCTAAAAAGTTTTTATAATTCCCATCCTGTATGCTCTACTATATTTATGGACATATATTTGTAGCACATGAAAATACATGTGTAGAAATCCCCTGTCAGCCTTGCATAGTCCTATTCTCATATGCAGACCTCTCTAGTTTGCGTGTCTACCCAGATCTACTCATAGAGTGTGGTTACTACTGTTACCATAGGATTGTGGTTCTAATAGCATGTGCCTTTGTTCCCACTAACTCTTTCATTCCTCCCAGTGTCTTTCTTTGCCTTGATCGTTGTTTGATCATTTGCTGCCCATTGCCTTCTCCTGCACCAATGTTAACATATGTAGGCATCTGATTTGATTTGAGTATACATAAGGTCTGGAGACTAAAGCTTGAGAATTTTTGAGGTAGAGATGAAAGATCATGATAAGATTTAGGACTTTATTGTAAATACAATGGGAATACTTTGAAACATTCTAGCAGTAACAGCATGGGACCTATCACAATCAGGCTGGCATTTCAAAGCCTTGGCCCAGCCTGCTGTATGGAGAGAACATGGGACAAAGGCATAAGTGGACATCAAGGAACTATATAGGAAGCGATTGCCAAGTAACTTGGACCACCGAAATAAGAAAGATGAGGAAAGGGAAGGATGAAAGAGATAGGTAAGAGAGACAATCACAGGATTTTAAAAGAAAATTTCTAGGATGGCAACCAGATTTCCGAATAGACTATGGTGTCTATTACCAAGGCAGGAAAGTTGAGAGAAAAGGTTTGGGGAGACGAGCACTTGAATTCTGTGTTGAATGGATTCAATTTAAAAGAATTTTTCGATATCAAGGTTGGCATAGAAGCAATTTTTATCCAATCCGTAAGTCTGAATTCAAGAGATATTTGAACTTGAGTTATAGTTAAATGTGAAAGTCATTGCAATAGGCTTTTAGAAATAATTATTACATGAAACAACAAAATAAGGAGGAAATCTCCATATATTCATATGAAATTATGTTCAAGACATTTCTATTTTAAAGAATAGCTAGAAAACAATGAAATCATGCTGCCTTTTGTTTACGAGAGAAGGAAGCACAAGTTCTCTGTATTTGTATTTACCTTTCAAATATTAGGGCAGAGCAGGAGGGGGTCATTTGGCTGGTGGAAGCTAAGCACACTTTGTCTCTTAGATTCTATTTTCTTTTCAAAATTAGTAGTGAGGTTACATACTGAGTTAGAGGCAAAGCAGGCTCTCTCAGAACTTATAGAGGGAGAAGTGTCGAAACCATTCTCTCAGCTAACAGAAGGGCACTTTAACCAGAAAAGTACAGAAGAGTTGCCCAAATACAGTTGCCATTTATTGATTTAAAACGCAACCAACCATTCTATTCTATGTGCTTGATTTGTTTGTTTGTTTCCCAACAGTAAGTACCCAAGTCCCCTAGTATAGGGATATAGAAAGTCAAGAATTGGATTGGGTTTTTCATCAAAACTCAAAAAGTACATCGGTATTTCTGCATATATATCGTTGTTTGTTTCATTTCATTTTTCTCAACAGATACACTGGCAAATAATTCCCACATCATACAATTCAGTAGTTCAAGCTGTATATGTACTTTTAACCTACTCGTTCATACTTTATAAATATCTGTATATTTCTCTGGCCAGTCAGACAGCTTAAAGGGAACAAGAGTTAGCAGATGCGATGGGGAAAAGGGAAATGACAAATGCTTCTGGAGCATCAGTCATACTCACCCACATGGCCTCATTTACTGTAGAATAGGCAGTTGCTGTTTCCTCATTCCCTGTCTATCCAGAACTCAATAAAGTCACTACTGCTCTCCTTGCAAGAGGCCCTAGGCTGTTAATGAAAATGCTAGCAGTTGAAACAAATCAGCAGCTGCATATGAGAAAAGACCTGGTAACATGTTCCCATAAAGATTATAGCTTTAAAAGAAAAGGGGAGAGGGTACAGCAAAAAGGAAAAAGATTACAGCTTTAGAAACCTTATCGGGAAGCTATACTCTGTCTACAAAGCCAATCTGAACTAGAATCAACATGATAATACATAAGCAACAGCAATTAATCTCTTTCTGAAAATATGAGACTTACAGAAAAGCTTACCTGTCTGAGATCATAGACAGTAAGTGCTATGGAAATGATGGACATTATTATAATGGCCAGAGCATATTCCTTATAATCTTCACTAAACCACAGGCAGACACTGAAGAGTTGAAATACATAGAATGAATTTAGAACCTGTTGGCAGACATAAAATAGAAAAATATTTAGGCTTCACATTTAGCTATTCGTTGACATATTTGCTTTTATAACTGGGCCCATGATATTGCTCTTCCTACACAATAATCTCGTTCTTCTCATTATTAAATTTATCCAGCAATTCTCCATGTTTCTTACAATGAATCATCAACTTTACTTGAATTCGTTCACTTAATTGCCATAATTACCTTATTAACAAAAAAATAACTATCTATGTCCATTATAAAAATAAAGAAAAATGAGCCTTAGATATTATGGCAGTCACTATCTTGTATCAATTTCAGGATCGGGAATGTAGGGGTGGAGTCTAAATGTCAATCTGGGGATGGCCAATGGGACCTCTGTGTGGGCAGGGCTTTCTCCCAAGAATTCTGGGAAATCCAGCGGTATTTCTTCTTGGAAGTGATAAACTGACAAGACACATGGCAGCATGCTTATAGACCCTGAGCCCTGGAAACTGCAAGGGCCACAAGGAGACTCTTGCCAGCACTGAGATGCTTCTGTCACCACAGGATACACAAGAGTGCACCCACTGGTCTGTGATTGTCCTGGAGTCATCATTGCATGTGGTTCATGAGTATGAAGAGGCTTTATGGATTGGTATAGGACATGTGGGCTAATATTGGACTTATGAACATGGACTGGACTGAATTGGAATGCTTTCTCAATGTCCCATTCCTCTTATGTATAAACCTTTTCCTTATATACACATGCATGCTTATGGATTCATTTTTCTAGTCTACCTAGACTAACGCAGATCTAAAGTAACTTGTACAAGGTCACACAGCTGAGACCCTAAAAAAAAAGTAAAACTTTTACCCAGATAATCTAAACCCACAACACCTGCTTTGAATATTTACTACATTTTATAGTTTACAAAGCAGTGTTGTGTGTCCCATCAATAATGACCACCACAATAGCTTTATAAGGAGCAGACATTAACAGAACTTCCACTGTATACTTATAGGCTGTCTCAGGATGAACACACTGTTTGCAATAGCTCTTTCGTCTGTTGATCTTTCTTATGACATAGTAGCTGTCATATTTGAAGCCCTTAAAGTACCCTCAATTAATGAATGCGTTAAAGGCAATATGTGCTCAGAAAAAGAGAGCGGATGAAGGAATATTCTGCTGTAACTGTACACCTATACCAACGTGGACCTGTTGGCATTGTTAGATGTCATTGGGCTATCTCACATGCATACCAAGCCTCTAGGGTCATCCTGTTGGGTCATTACGAGTCAAAACGAATCACTAGCAGTGACTTGCACACAACTGGTGCCCAGTCCTGTGTCGTTTTCAAATCGTTGCTCTCTTTCAGTTCAATGTTGCAACCACAGTCCCAATCCATCTTATTTAAAGGCTCCCATTTTTTCATGTACTTTACCAAGCATGATGCCTTTTTCTACAGATTGGTCTCTTCGGATAACTTGTTCAAAATATGTAAAAACAAGTCTCCTCATCCTTGCTCTTAAAAAGTATTCTGGTTAAACTTCTTCCAAAACATATTTCATGTACAGATTCCACATGAGTACAATGAAATGTTTTGGAGTTTCCATTCTGTTCAATGTTTCCATAAATTGGTGTGATCCACACAATAGAATGTCTTTATAAAGCCAATAAAACACAAGTAAGCATCTTTCTAGTCATCTCTGCTTTCAGCCAAGATCTAGCTGACATTAACGATGATATCTCTCGTTTCATGTCCTCTTATATATGTCAGTTTCCTGACAATATACTGCTGCAACTGTTTCAAAATTATATTTGGCTAAATTTTGTTTTCATTTGATATTAACAATATTAATATTAATAATATTATTTGGCCAGCTGTGTTGGAAAAGGATGTAAATATGGATCTCTTTCAGTCTGTTGGCCAAGTAGTTGTCTTCAAAATGTGGGGGGCATATATGAGTGAATACTTTAGTGTAAGATCATTTTTTAAGGCATTTTGATTATTCTGGCTATTCCTTGAGCCTTGTCTTTTACAAATGTCTCCAGTGCTGCTTGGATGTCTTCCTTCAATACCATTTTATGCTACTTTTTGAAATGGTGGGATTTCAACTAATTCTATTTGGTATAATGACCCCATGTATTCCTTTCATTTTCTTTTGCTGTCTCCTGTACTACTCAATACTTTGCCAATAGAATCCTACAATATTTCAACTGGAGTCTTGTAATGTTTCTTAATTTCTTTCAGTTTGTGTGTCTTCTTTCTTTTGGGTTCTCTACTCTGGGTAGTTCCACATTTCATTATAATTCTCTGTTATTTGAAACTTTCTCTTCACCTCTTTTACTTCATCATTTCTCACCCCCCCCACACACACACACCTTCATCATTTCTTTCATTTGCATTAAGATTAAAGAGAAAGTTTCAGAGTCTCTTCTGACATCTACTTTGTTTTGGGGGGAGGTTGGTGTGTTTTTTTAATGAATCATTTTATTGGGGGCTCATACAACTCCCATCACAGTCCATACATACATCAATTGTATGCAGGCCACATTTGCACGCTTATGCCATCATCACTCTCAAAACCTCCTTCCTCCATCCAGGCCCCCAGTATCAGCTCCCGATATTTCCCTTCCTCCCCCTCTCCTCCATGAACCCTTAGTAACTTACAAGTTGCTATTATTTTCATATTGTACACTGTCCAATTTGTCCCAATACTCACTTCCCTGTTGCCTGTGTCGCAGAGAAGAGGCTACGTGTAGATCCCTGAAATTGGTTCTCCCTTTCTATTCCACCATCCCTCCACCCTCCTGGTATTACCACTCCTATTACTAGTCTTGAGGGATCATCTATCCTAAATTTCCCATGTTTCCAACTTCACTGTACATTTCCTGATCTATCTGGATTTTTGTGGTAGAATTGAGATCATGATAGTGGGGGGGGAGGCAGCATTTGAGAACTAGAGGAAGGTTGCATATTTCATTGCTACTATCCTGTAACTTAACTGGCTCATCTCCTTCTTGCAACCCCTCTGCAAAAGGATGTCATTACACCTACTGATGGGCTTTGGGTTCCCAATCTTTACTCCCCCTCATCAATAATATAATTTTAACTCTTTGATGTCTGACACTGGATCCCTTCACCACCTTGTGATCACACAGCCTGGTGTGCTTCTTCCATGTGGGCTTTGTTGCTTCTGAGCTGAATGACCGCTTGTATATTCCAGTCTATATCTCTTGATAGCCGGGCAACATCCACTTTCTTCACCACATTAGCTTATGCACACATTTGTCTTCAGTGATAATATCAGGAAAGTGAGCACACAAAGTTATGTTCTTTAGTTCTTGAAGCCTGATATCTAATCCCTTTGACACCTCATGATCCCACAAGCTTGTGTGCTTCTTCCATGTGGGCTTTGTTGCTTTTTTTTTTCCAATGATTTTATTGGGAGCTCTTACAGCTCTTATAACAGTCAATACATCATTTGTATCAAGTATATTTGTATACATGTTACCACATTCATTTCCAAATATTTTCCTCTTAAGTTCTTGGTATAAGTTCCTCTTTCTCCTACTTTTTTATATAAATCATTTTATTGGGGCCTCATACAACTCTGATGATGATCCATACACACATCATTGTATGCAGGCCACATTTGCACACTTGTTTTTTCTGTCCTGTGTTTTTAATGAACTTTTGTTTTCTTCATGTATGATGCTGTTGATGTCATACCACAACTCCTCTGGTCTTCATTCAGCAGTGTCCAATGCACAATAAATGTTTTTGGAATGGTCCCTAAATTCAAGTGTGAAATACTCCACATCCTATTTGGTTTCTTGTTGGCTTATTTTAATTTTTTCACCTTCAACTTGAACTTTTATATATATAAAATTTATGTTCTAGTCCATAATCAGCTTCTGGCCTTGTATGGGCTGCTGATAGCGAGATCTAACTATGTCTCTGCTTATAGATGTAATCAGTTTGATTTCTGTGTGTTCCTTTTGATGAGGTCCATGTATAGTCACTGTTTGGGTTGTTGAAAGCAGTTATTCGCCATGAATAGGTTGCGGGTCTTACAGCATTCTTTCATGTGATCTCTAGCTTTGTTTCTGTCACCCTGGCCATATTTCCAACCACTGATCCTTCCAATACTGCTTCCAACTTTTGCATTTCAATCACCAGTAATTATTCATGCATATTGATTGTATGCTTGATCAATTTCTGACTAAAGTTAACAAAATTCTCCAGTTTCTTTATCACTGGCTTTAGTTATTGGTAAATACATGTGAATAATGGTTACATTAGCTGATTTTCCTTGTAGACATAGAGAGGTCACCCTATCACATAGTACTTGAAGATCCATCTTGAAATGTCCTTTTCTGATGATAAATGAGACACCATTTTTCTTGAATTTGTCATTCCTGACATAGTAGACATAGGATTATCAAATTCAGAGTGGATAATACCTATCCATTTCAGCTCACTAATTCCTAGGATATTGATCCATTTCATATTCTTTTTACAATTTGCAATTCTCCTAGATCTCCATTTTGTACATTTCACCTTCAGATTATTTTTGGATGTTTACTGCTATTCCTTCTCATTTTGAGTTGTACCCATTACCAGGTGACAATCACAGACATTTGGCTCCATTTCTGTCATGGGGCAAACTCTACTTTGAGGGTCTAGCTCTTTCTCTGTCATACTTTGAGTGCCTTCTGACCTGAGATGCTCATTTTCAGACACCATATTTTTACTTCTGTCTGAATACTTTTTAGCGGCTAATTGTTCATAATTGCTTAGCTTTTTCTTTCTACTCTTCTTTTAGTTTGAAAACTACACTGAAACATATCTTCCAGCTGACTCTTCTGGTATTTGAAGAGTAAGTGTCATAACTTCCAGCAACACACAAGCCACTACAGTGTAAGACAGAGACAAGTAAGTGGGTGTGAAAGGAAGGGGATATTAATTCCCAAACCTGTAATCCTGCATTCATAAAAAACTCTTTCGCCCTTAACTCAAATTTCCTTTAGTTGATGTCCATCTCTCTAAAATCCAGTAGTTCTCAACCTGTGAATTACAACCCCTTTGGGGGGGGGGGGTCAAACAGCCCTTTCACAGGGATTGCCTGATTTGTAGTGGTAGCAAAATTATAGTTATGAAGTAGCAAACAAAATAATTTTATGGTTGGCGAGTCACCGCAACATGAGGAACTGTATGCAATGGTTGCAGCATTAGGAAGGTTGAGAATCACTGCATCTAAATCAAGAATGACAGTCCTTGCTTCTAGTCAGAGACGAAACACACAGAAATATTTCCTACCAATGTGTTTCACTTTCTTGTATGCCTGACAGTTTGCTGAAAATATTGAGGAATAACCTTGAGTTTGGTAAGTTTTTTTTCCTTAAGTCAAGGGAGGTGGGCAGAGGGAGAGTGGAAAACAGAGGAGTACCCATAACACAACTGCAGCATTTGTTTTTTATAATCATCATGATAAAATGAAAAATGACAAGAAGAATATTTCAATTTTGGAAATGATGATCAAGTCCTCTCTTCCCATACCACTGAAGGACAATTACATTAAGATTAATGGGACTAATAAGGCTGAACAGATGTCTTCTGTTTCCCCAGACAATTTTTAATGCTGGGGAAATTGTATATGAGAAAGAACTGAGTTTTATTGTAATTATTTGAGTTTAAGAATAATAGTAACCAAAGGAGAGAAAGAGAGGAAGGGAAGAACCAAAGAAGGAAGTAAAGGAAGAGGGGGAGGAAGAAAGGAAAGAAGGAGGGTCAATGTGTTCGTGCTGTCATTAGATGAAAGGCAGACATATGAACTTTGTGAGTTATCTTGTAAGTCTGCACTATATGCAGAAGAGGATCTCCAAGAAAAAGAACAGAAGAAAGATATGAAGCAAATATTATTGTCATTCTTTCAATATATCACCAAATTATATCAATTGATTAATAAGTAGTACTCAAACTCCTGCTCATTTGACTAGAAGCAAACTTCTCTGTTTTTCTATCTTGTCAAACAGGGCACCAAGAGAAAAATACTCGTTACCTCCTTGATGAGTAGTTTCCAAATTGGTGTGATTTCAACATCAATAATATTAGGCCCACAAATTAACCTCCTATGGGGGGAAAAAATCACAGATCACTTAGTAACTAACAGTAAAAAAAGAAACATAGTCTCACCTATTAAAAAGAAAAAAACCCAAACTATGTTCATTTTTTCACTTATGGGATGATAATTGGCCCCCTATCTTTCAAAAAATATCTGGAAGCATATAAAAACAAGAAACACTATCAGAATGCTTCCATTGAGCTATTCTCTCACCCAGGTCTAAATATTTCCTTGATGGTAATAAAAACTCTGCAGACAACTCTGATCCAGCGCCACCGTATCTGAGTTGCCACAATAGGATTAACTCTTCACAGTAGCTAGCAACAATGTTAACTAAGGTATCAGCTAGTAAGTTGACACTTTCTCATCTCTCCTCAACTTTGACTCTGTGGATCTTAGATGGAGGGATCATGAAGGGAGAATTTTGGGGGGGGAGGGGAGCATCACTGCCCTCTGGTGGTTGTGGGAGCTACCCAGCCTTGATCCTGGAGAGGCACTGCTGGATTTGGACCACCAAGCCCGCCAAGCCCATGGGCCACAGTCCTGCACTCAACCACTACTCCACCAGGGCTCAGCCCTGTAAGGGAGAATTATTTTGTTGATGAGCAAACACAAAGGGGTTCCAAAAGCTTGCTGGAAAATTCCCATTATCTTTCAATTCCATTTGTCTATGGATTTTTTTTTTTACTGTATCTCCTTTACTTCCTGTATTTTGATATTCTGAGATGCTGAAGATTTCATTAATATGTATAAAAAGTCTTAGGTTCTCAAAAATTCTCTAAAATATGGAATGACATAATTTACTCTAATTAAAGAGATTCAGCCATCGGTTTCTTTGCTAATGCCAAGGGATGTTACTTTATGAGTGTGGCAGTCATGTGTTTATGTTAATTTTATGATTGAAATGTAGGGGTGGCGTCTACCCTGTTAATCTGGAGATAGCTATTAAGTAGCCAATGTGGCCCCTATGTGGGCATGGCTTTCTCCTGAGACTTCTGGGAAATCTTGTGATATTTCCTTCATGAAGATGAGAAGTCATCTTCCCCAGTTGTTGGGAGTTAGTCTCAGAGGCGATGAGTCATGGAAAAGACAAGATGGCAGCGTCTGAGAAGCTGGAGGAGCCGGCGGAGAGACCATGCGGCTTTGCCCTGATGGAGCCAGACCTCTGAAGCTGGAACAGCATGCTGTTGATGGACCCTGAGCCCTGGAAACGAGGAGCCATGGGGAGACCCCTGTCAGCGCCAGAATTCTGCATCCACTGACCTGTAACTTCGTTAGTGAGAAGGAGACTTTGTAGTCTGATTTCAGGCATATGGGTTAATATCGGACTTATGACTTTGTACTGGACTGGATTGGGATGCCTTCTTAGTGTCACATTCCTTTTGTATATAAACCCTTTCCTTATATCTATATGCATGTCTTTGAAATTTGTTCCTCTAGTCTACATGGACTAACACAATGAGTTATTTTGCTTTTGAGAACATGTAGCCATCTCTCTGTGCCTTTTTTGTGGGTCTTCAAGTTAAATAGCTTTGCTGAATGTCTTTTTATGTACTACACCATGATAACAGAGTTAAAAATAATAATAATTGTGATCTATGTGAAGGATGACATGCCAGATAAGTAGCTCCACAAGAGTATACAACAAATAGCATGCAACAAATCAGGCGCTGGTAGAGAAGCAAGGGTTGGGAAGAACGGGATGTCACAGGTCTGTTATCTTTTTCTCTCTGGTCCTTCATTTCCCAGTCTTAAAAAAGGGAGGAAGATTCTATAAAGACCTTGCTGATTACCACTTTTTTGTGTGTTTTCTGGCTAAAATCAACACCACCTCTATGTTCCTGTTGTTAAAAACTACAACAACCAGAGAAGCAGTATGAAAAGGAAAAAAGGTACAAAATCTACAATCGGGAGGTGTGAAATTTGGTTATTATACAATACTGATAACTTCTCAGTTGTGTGGTCCTGTCCAGGCCACTAAGTCTTTTTGAGCCTCGTCTGTAACATTGAAAAGGTGCGATCTGCTCTACTTTCCCACAAGGTTGTTCTGAAGATAAAGTGAGATAATGCATGTGAAAGCAATTTATTTTAATAATACTCAAAAGGGCATCACAACATATTCTAGTTTTAAGCAAGTAAGATAACCATTTATTGGAGTCTTTCTTTGGCTGATGGATAACACACTTTTGAGCCGGTATTGACAGCAATGCACTATACCTAATCGCTTGTTCTTCTCTTGTTAGACCTGATCCGAATTTTAGATGTATCTTGGCAGAAGTGAGCCAGTCTTCCAAAGAACTAAAATAGTAACAAGAAGCACATCCTTAGTAAGAACATTTTGGGCAAATGGCTCTTTTCCTTGGCTGCCAATGCTGAAACTACTTACCCAATTTTCTGAAAGCGTCCTTCTAAGTTGTCCCAAACATATCTTATTTTCTGTATCTTTATGCATCTCACCTGCAAAGAAAAGGGGGGACATTAAGTTTAGGATCTGAGAATACACAGCAATGTAATGGTTACAGAACCATATGTGGGAGAAGTCAAAATAGAGCATAGGTATACTGAGCATAGATATACCTTTCCTACTGAATAAATGGTCCTCATTTAATTGGAAGTCATCATTTAATTGATGTCTATCATAGATGTACGATAAACAAAATATTATAAATAAAATTCAGCTCCTATATTACACTACTTTATTATCTGAGAAGGAAAAGAATTTTCCCCCAAAAAATGCAATATAGTACATAGTCAAGTCAATATGGTATGTGTCAAATAATGAATGTGCAATGCCTATGTATTTAACAGTTAACCAGAAGTCAGCAGTTTGAGCCCACATAGAGGATCTGTGGTAGAAAGTCCTTTTGACCTGTTACATACAAACAATAAAAATTTAAAAAAGCAAAGCCTCTGTCATTGAGTCAATTCTGACTCATAATGTCCCTATAGAATTTCTGAAGTTGCAAATTTTTTTTGTGGGCATCATGAAGTTGCAACTTTTTATGGGAACAGACAGCCTCATCTTTCTCCCACAAAGCAACTAGTGAATTTGAACTGCCAACCTGGTGGTCCAATGCTCCTAGAAAGCCCTCTGGGGCCTTTCTGCCTTATAACATTGAGTGGTTAAACATAAGAATGACTTGCCAGCACAAACAGTCACAAAATGCTATAGGTAGGGCAGGGAGCAAAAGGCATCATGGAGGAGAGAAAACCAGAACCCAATCCTTGAATAGTACATAGACTTTTGCTCAGCGAGAAAGACTAAAGTCATTTCAAAAGAATATGTGAAAGTGGGTGCCATATGTAAACCCAATTAGCAGTAAAATGAGGAATGAGAGGGGGAGTTCATAAAGATGTCATTATAAACAGTCTTAAGAGCCCATATAGACTAGTGGGAACTTTATTCCATAGGTAGTAGATGTATCAAAGAGACGCAGAAAAATATTTTGGCTGGCAGAAGATCCTGGAACAGAGATAAGAGATGATTCCTTGAAAATCCATTCTTGACAATATGAACCTGAGGAAGTCAGTAGTGGAAAGAAAAGGGAGGTAATGGTTTTCATAATTATGCCTTCTTGCTTCCATTTCCTTTACCCAACTTTATACGAGTCTGAATTTCCACTAAAGAGAACCGATGTGGCTGTTGCAGCTGAAGAGCAGTGGTTACTATTGCCCGTTAGGTTTCTCCAAGTGCTCCCCATGCAGTGGACTATGTATGTAGTGGGCTGCTATCTAAAAAGTCACCAGTGTCAACCCACCAGCTAGAGATTAAACATTTTGCTTCAATAAAGACTTACAACTTCCAAAACCCCTCTGGCCAATTCTGATTTTTTCCATTGGGTTTCCTTGAGCCCAAAGTAATCCCTGGCATTGAGTTTTGACTTTTGGAATCATCTGAAAAACATATATACACTCTGGTACTTTTACCCTTAAGAAATGCAATTAAATTTCTCTGCACCTCAACTTTCCCATGTGTAAATTGAGACAATTAAACCACCTCAATGCTTCTAAATATGTGCTTTGCCTATGACAACTATAGTCAATATAATCATTTGATAAATTCTAAAACTGAGAGAGCATATAACTGACACACAGTAAGTGTTCAATACATTTTTTATTAAATAAATGAATAGATGCTTTCTAAAATCACATGTTGAGTTAGTCCGGGTAGACCAGAGGAACAAACTCAAGGACACACATATAGGTATAAGGAAAGGGTTTATATACAAAAGAAATGTGACCCTAAGAAGGCATCACAATCCAGTCCAGTGCAAAGTCATAAGTCCAATAATAACCTATATGCCCGAAATCAGTCTATAAAGTCTGCTTCTGACTCAGGAAGTCACAGGTCAGTGGGTGCAGAATTCTGGCACTGGCAGGGGTCTCCCCATGGCTCCTCGCTTCCAGGGCTCAGGTCCATCAACAGCATGCCACTCCAGCTTCAGCGGTCTGTCTTCATCAGGGCAAAGCCATGTGGTCTCTCCACCGGCTACTCCAGCCTCCCAGCCGCCGCCATTCTGTGTTGCCTGTGGTTAATCATCTCTGAAACTAACTCCCAACAACTGGGGAAGATAGCTTCTCATCTTCACGAGGGAAATATCGCGAGATTTCCCAGGAGTCTCAGGTGAAAGCCATGCCTACATAGAGGCCTCATTGGCTACTCAATGGCTTTCTCCTGATTAAGTGAGAGAACTTTAGAGAAAGAGACTAGGAAACCACACCAATGGAGAACATCAAAAGCGAAGACAGCAGTAAGAGGAGCAAAGAGGTTACTGATAAGTTTCATCTCAGACCAGGACATAGGAATTCCACTATCTCCATGGCAAAATGGAAGGAATGGTTCCATCAAAGACCTTTAGTATCTTTGAGGTGCCCCAGAGGGAAGCATACATTATTTAGAGTCTGTCTGCTTCCCTGATCACCTTCTGGTCCTCTGGAAGCTAACAAGAAAATACTAGAGGTGATACATCATCTATATCTATATCTATTTTTACATATATTATGATAAACATTTGGCCAGTTTGTTTGAACTTCACAGCAGGAAAGAAGAGAAATCTGGGAAGAATCAGGAAATTTCCTCCATGCATTGCATCCCTCTCTCTCTGTAACTCGTTGTTAAGAACACCCTGTTAAACAGGTTAAGCACTAGGTTTCAGCTTTGTATCTAATTCCAGCAGATTGTCCTTAAAGCCTATATTTAACATACACTTGCAAACCTGACAGTCTTTTTACAGTCCTTTCCAACCATCCTATCCTGCCCCCCTCCCAGAGTCATAAACTGTTATTACCTTTGTTGTATTATTTATTGTATTGCCATCAGTGACTGAGGCCAAAAGTCTCTCCCAACCTTTACTGAAAGGTTTAGGTCCTCTAGATGAATATAGCTCATTCCAGTTGACAAATCACCATCATATCCATCCTCTCACTTTAGCTTCACAATTGGCCTGAGATGCCAAGGTCTTTAGTTTCTCTTCATAAATAAGAAACCTGGAGCTTAGACAGGCAGGAACTCGCAGCACTCTATGTCCTATGCCAGGAAATGAAGACATCAAGCCTGTGTACCAGCTCCCTTCACTTCATGACCACATTCCTTTCCTCTCATCTTATTTGTTTATGCCATTGTTTCTTCATTTATATGCTTGTCCACTTAGTTGTTTAATGTCATGCAATAGGCAACTTTGGGATCCTTGCAATGGGGACAACTCAACAATTATCCTTTATCGATTTAAAAAAATTGTTTTGAGCTTATAAAACTAATTTGATCTTGAGCCCACAAAAATTAAACATTCATCTACATATATATATATAAGTGTGAGAGAACATTCCACCTACAATGTATGTTTTTCATAGGTGAATGTTAGCTAATCATAATTCAGATATTATTAATTTAACATGGTAAGGATACCCAAATATTAAGTTATAGATTTTGAGTTATAGATTTGAAAACAAGCTCATTTTGTCGACAGAAGCAAACTCCTTGGCATATTTATTGCTAATAACTTTCATAGTAAGAGTAATTCTATTTCACAGATATTTTTAAGGGCTCAGATATTGTACAACTACTATGTGTCTGGAACTATATTCTTTATTTAATTTTATCAATTAATATTAGAGTCCAGAAGCCTTGTCATTTTGTAGATGAGAAAACTGACACACAGTAGTGGTTATTGATCCAAGATCATACAGAGTAGAAGGATAAAGCTATGATTTGGGCTAAATTCTGACTCCACACTCTCAGTGGAGGACATGAGTTTAACTCAAAGGCAGATTATTGACCAGAAAATCTTGTATGCATGACCTTACAGTAAGTAAGCAATGCACAGACTTAATTATGTTTACTTACTAATCTGTAATGCTGTCTTTGATGTGGTGAAACCCAAGTGAAATTGTTCACTACCAATTAGTAAGTAAGCACAGTTAGGCCTGAATTTCCTTGTTTATTGGGAACTCCAGTCCTAACTTAACTTTATAAACTCAAACTCACTGCTATTAAGTCAATTTGATTCATAATGATCATGTAGGGAAGGGTAGAACTGAGTTTCTGAGATGTAACTCTCTTTTTTTAAGCAGTTTTATTGGTATGTAATTCACATAACATCCAATTCAATAGCTCAATCATATCAAGAAGAGTTATACAATAATCACAGTTAGCTTTAAAACCTTTTCATCATCTTGTACTCATCTTCATTAGCTTCCCAAGTCTCTCTAACCTCCCCTGCCATGCCCTCAAAGAATTATAAATCCAGTTACTGCCTCTAGAGAGTTACCTATCCTGGATTGCATATTCAGAAAAAAAAATTTATTTAACAACAATGACAAATTAAAGAGAAAAACCCCAATCAAAGAGAAAACAAAAAATCTCAAACACTAAAAGAAATTTAAGATCGATCACAAGGGAAATCAAATGATAAGGTGCTAAATTTTAGCCTAACTACATGGAAATTGGAGACTCAGAGCTCCTGGTGGCTTCAAATTCTGCTGGCCTTGCTATTAGGATACCAAGGGGTAACCATTATGCTACCACAGCTCCTAATTACGGGAACTTTGCTTACCTTTAAATCTGGCTTTTGTATGGCTCTGTTGATGATGTATTCCTCATCTGTTATGAGAGGGTGGTCAGGAGTGAGAGTCAAAGTGCTGTGTAATGCTGACAGTTGGATCCACACTACCTTTTTCCAAGAATAAGTCTGGAATTCATCCTGAGGGAATAGACACCAAAAACCCCATGGAGTTAAAAAAAAAAAAAAAACCATCAGGCTGAAATCTGATCTGAAAGACATCATCTGAACACAATTATGTAAGTTTACTGAGTTCTTAAACATTCTAGAATCTTGAAAGAAAACAGCTTGTCATCATTCACTGCAGAATCTGGATATGAAAAGGAGACCATGATGCTTATAACAAAGCTCAAGAGAAGGGCAAACCATTCTCAGGTAAGAGTCCTGTTCCCCCAGGATGCTCAGGTCAGATGCAAAACATACACACACACACACACACATCCTTTCAAAGGTTTCTGTGGGTTTCATCCAGATCTGCCACGGTTAATTTAAATTCTACCTTCTCTTATATAGCTCCTTTAATGCCTTCCAACCAGGGAAAGGGGAAAGGTAGGACTGCAGGGGGTGGAACAGAGCCTACACAACACCAAAACATTTCCCTTATTTCTCTATGGTGCCCCCAATTACTTCCTGGCTTGCATTCTCTCAGTAGGAGCCACGCTGTATTCCCATATTCCTTGTGTTGCCATTCATGTGAAGCACCATGATCTTTTCAGCAGGACTCTGAGGAGTGGATGAAAAAAAGAGTACTCGTATACACTGAACTTCCCAGAAGATAATTGTCACATGTTAGCATCATAAGTGAAAAGACTTTGCTTCTCAGTTGACTGATAACTTCATCTCAGAACAGAATGGATCAAGCAGAACCAGATTAAGTAATAGGTGCCAAAACGACCCTTAGAAATTGATGTGTTAATAGTTGTAGTTACCATCTAAATGAGGACAGGCTAAAAGAGAAACCTCAAGAGCTAAGAAATAAAGCAAGAGAAAGTAAGCCTGGCAAGTAATTTGATGACTGGGAAATTAATGTAGCTGAGAACTGGCTCCACTAGATCCAATTTTTCCCTGACGAGTGCTTGAGCTGAGTAGGCAAAGAAGAGATGTTGAATTCATTGTATCGCTTATATTCTCCTCAAGAGAACCCCATCTCCATGCCTGCAATTATTACTCATTTATCTCTTCTCTTTATGGCCTCACCTGGCTACTGCCCAGACATCCTTCGGTATCCAACTCAATGGCCTTCGGGTAACTCTGCAGGCTTTCTCCAGGTGACTGCTTCCTCCCCGGAAGAGTCAGGATTACTGAAGAGTCTTACCACATTTCAACTTATTGCATTGCCCTTTGCCTGTCCACTTTATCATGCCTCTTGGATTGTGGGTCGTGAACAAGCCTGATTCTTATCTGTACTCAAGGCAGGCCTAGCAGAGGTTCTGAAAGACAGAAAGGGTGTAGGAAGGAGAGGGATAAAGAAAAAAAGAGGAACGAAAGGAAGAGAGAGAAAGGGAAATAAAGAAAAGGGGGAAAAACCTAATAGAAATTTGAAAGTTAAAGGATTAATTTTAAAATAGTGAAACTAGCTAACAACATCAAGGAGGAAAAAATATGATGATATCCAATTAAAATTTTCATGAACTTATTTTCAGAGTCCAAGATTGAGTTAAAATGGCTACATTTTTCACAGCTGAACCACTGAAATAGTGAACATACTCTATGCATGGAGGAATAGGTAAGGGCTTTTCTCAGATGCATTGTGCATTCTGTAGCTTTGTCTTTGACCACCAAAAGAATCTGTTATTAAGAGCAATAGCAATAATAATAGTAATAACTAGTATTTATTGCACACAACCTAGTCACATAGTGCTACATATGCATTGAGTCTTCAAAAAGGCAGTTAGTATTAATAACACTTCCATTTTACAGATAAGGAAAAGAGAGACACAGTTGGTAAATACTACACCACGAATTTGACTCCTGGTTGCCATTCCCACAGCCCCACTTAATTTCTGCAAAATTTTAGTGACAAATCCAGTAGGACACAAGAACAAAGGAGCACACATAGTTTGTAGCTAGGTAATAGGAACACAAATTATAAAAGATTCATCAATACAAGAGCTCTCTGGCTTCCTAATTATGAAGACAATTAGAATGATAGCTAATTGGTAAATTGCTCTCCTTATAGGAACTTAAAAAAATAATTATTCAGTTTTATATACTTACTTAGCTGTTTAGATATGCTTTTGTATCAACTACCCTGCTTGACTTCTGTCTCAAAAGTTGGCATGATAATTTCCATTTTTCCAATGGGCAAATTCACCACCAGCAAGGCTAAGAACTGTTCCAACTAGTATGATTTGATTTTTAAAAAGGGGAGTGGGTGGGTGGGTATAGAACTGACACCAGGACCCGGCCCTTCCCACTCCAATGCTTGGTTCCTCTTTCTTTATTCCTGCCAATCGCCTCATGGTGTCTGTAGCTTATGTGTGGAAATCGCCTTGAATTCTGCACTGTATAATAAATAGCAACTACTTTTTCATGAACTCTGCTCTTTCAGCAGCAGGGAATATGAGGTCCCCAAACCAGCTATCCCCCAAGGTGACAAGAAACAGACATCGGGCTGAGCCCCGATGGCGTAAGTGGTTGAGTGCGGGACTGCGACCCTCGGACTTCACAGTTCAAACTCAGCGGCGGCTCTGAGGGGCAGCGCTGGGTAGCTCCCACGACCTCCAGAGGGCAATGATGCCAAAAGAAAAAAAAAGAAACAGACATCTAGGTTGCTCTGTCTCATGTGGAAAGAGCACTGGAGCGCGCGTGCTCTCAGAGGCCACGCTGATCCTATGCGTCAGCTGGGAGCCTCAATCTCCAGATAACTCACATCCTTGCCTCGACTTTATTTTCATCTGTTTCACCACTTACTCAAACGTGCCTGGATCTGTGCACCTCTACACTTATTCCTGGCGTTCCTCTTATCCCTAACTTATGTTCTCTATGACACAAAGCAGGATTCTAGGGGCAAGATAAAGGACACCTCCGTGAGAGAACCACTTTTCTTAGAGTAATATAATGCCACTGACTTTTTTGGCACTGTTTACCACCCTGTTACAGACTCTGCAAAAATCTCTCATATTTTTAAAGAAAGTCACCCAATTTTCTAAAGGCAAACAAACAAGGAAATGGAAGTAAAATGTGGTCGCTTCAGACGGGAGTATCCAACTTCTCTCAGTTTGCAATTTGATGGTTTCCAGTAATGAAAATAGTACAGGCTTGAGCCCTGAACTTACAACCATCTTAGAAACCATTTCAACTCTCAGTGCATAATTACATTTATCTGTCAAATGGGAATAATAATACCGCATGCTTTGGATGTTTGAAGGGCTAATGCAATAATATAGAATGCACCTGTTCCTAGATCTGACTCACAGCATGGAAGTAATGAGTGCTAATTTGTATATAGCTCGGTGTCTCATTTCTCCCAGTATGTTGTTCTTAAGATCTTTCTGTAAATCAGAATTTATTGGCCTCTTGAGGAAACTTTAAGATCTTCGAGACTCTCTATACTTATTTTCCTTTCTGGAAAAGGAGTATTTTTAACTGGAAATGACTTCTTCCACTTGAGCCTGTATCCCAACTACCTTCCAAGAAATGAATGATATGTAAATCTTTAAAAATACCAGAGAGTTACTACTTTAAATAATTGGCTTGTAATGCAAGTAATCCAAACTGTTTGCTTGGTAAACCTCTAAATTTTTTATACCTAAAGGTTCATAGAATATTTTTATACCTCATAGATCATTTTTTACCTCAAATTTTATACCTTAATTTTCAGGAACATTCTTAAATCAGGAACATTAATAAAATCAGTCCATGGATTCTAAAAGAGCAGGGTTTTAAATAATCCAAGGGTGCATTTCAAAGAGGTGAATGTACAGAAAGGGCCCATGTTGGACTTGGACAGAAAAGAAATGTGGGTTCATTTATGCCCTTGTGTAAGAGTTTCACTACACTACACTACACACACACACACACAGGCACACACACAAATGTATTTCTGAGCTTGTCTTAAAGTGAAAAAAGTAAGCTGTTGTGAAGTTTCAATGAAACAGTAATAAACATGGAACCCTGGTGGTGGTGTGGTTATAAGTTGTGCTGCTCAACCACAGTTCAAAACCACCAGCTTCTCCTTGGTAGAAAAATTAGGCTTTCTATTCTGATAAAGATTTATAGTCTCAGAAACCCAAATGGGCAGTCCTACCTTGTAATATAGTGTCACTATGTGTCAAAATCAGCGAAATGGCAGGGGTTTGATTTGCTTTCTATTTAGAGTTGGATACATTGCAATGCTAAAGAAGGAGGAGGAGGAGGAGGAGAAGCAGAAGATAAGAAAGGAAGGGAAGGAGGAAGGAAGGATTCTTGTCAAAGTGACATATTTATAGAATTATAGATATAGTGAGTGTAACGTACAATTTTCAGACTCTGTAAAATTCTGCACCATCTTTATAGATGCAGAACTTTGCCAAAACATCATTTCTTTCCCATAGTTATGTCTCTTTTTTGACTATTCTCTTCTCTTTCTTGACCAGAGTCATTGGTATGCTTCACACCCTGAGCCCTACACTTTTATGCTTACCTGGGCAAAAATGGAAATCCTTAGAATTTTGCTACAGGACACATAAGAGTCTAAGATTGGGAGAAGTCTCACCCTTTGTTCTCAAGACTGCCAGGACATGTTTGTTGACAAAAGGGTGGGCTGGAGTGTCGAGAGCAGGGTGCTGCTAGGCAAAGCGGACGCCCTTCCCTTTATGGTCTCATCAACAACTCATGAGTTCAAATGGGCAGTGAGTCTAAGTCAATGGTGGCTAATGATTGGCCAAAGGATAGTAAAAATATTTTTATGAAATGAACAATATGATCAATATCACTAAGGCAAACATGGAAATTGTGTATGTATATATTTACAACAAAGTAAAAAATATATTAAGGGTCTCTGCACTTCTGAGAAATTGGGATTCTTTTCTTTTTCTTTTTCTTTTTGTTTTGTTTGGGAGGTGTGCGTATTATTTTTTTTCAAGGGGCGAGGAGTAGCTGACTTGTTAACTACATCTGGTTATATAGCTTGTGCTAATAAGTTAAATGCTCTTTAAATGCTTAGATCCCTGGGATGGGTCTCATATCCACATAGTGCTCACATCACTTTATTTCGACCTCACAGCAGTAGTGTAAGTATCATTTTCATTTGAGAGAGTGGAAATGGAGTCAGAGAGCAGATAATGTACGTGTAGTTCTGAAAGGTAGCTAGATGCTACAAAACGCCTATGCTAAATAAAACTTAGCTATCCATGCCACAATAAAGGGTTTGGAAAGAAATCAGGCACACTAATTAGTCATTTATGGGAAAATCCAGAACTGAGCATGTTCACATTCAAGTCACATAAGCCCAAGTGGGTGGTACACCTGGATTCAGAGACTTGACACCAGTGACAAAACATCACCCATATGTGTTTAAACTCAGCCAGTAAGGTTAGCCAATACACTCACCCATGCCTCGCCAGCTAATGGGGATAGGAGGGGATAAAAGCAGGCTGCAGGTAAGTTGCTTCTCTTGTTGAAGTGTTCTCTGCAAGCAGAGGCTAGAAATCTCTCCTGCATGTGTGGCACATAAGCACCTGTGGTCCCTCTCAGCGTTCTTGGGATTCCATGCTCTTGATTCCTGCTCTTGGCCTGCATGCTGGTTCCACACTCCTGTTCAGGTATTCCTTCCAAGTGTTTTTCCACACTCTCCTCAAACAGCCTCATGGACTTTCCCACAGCTCACTCCACACAGGCTTGATACTTTCCAGAGATAGTGTGTACTTTTGAGACTGTAATACCTGAAACTTCCCCTTCCCTCATAAAAGTCGCTTGAATTTACAAAAGTGTTTCTGCATGTGAATTCTTTGTCATCATTAAGAAGCAAGAACCACCTTCAAAACCTAACAGTTATACAGTTGATCCAGCGTAGTGCTGGATTTCAAACCAAGCAAACAGGCTCCCAATTCTACTCCTGAACTCCTTTACAACACCATCTAGCAAAAGATCACTGGACAGAGGGGAAGACCTCTAGATCCACGTTGACTTTTACTGCTAATAGCTATGGGCCCATAGTAGGTGTATTTCATCTAATGCCTCCATGTTTCCAACTGTGAAATGGACCCCCTCAAATGTTTTGGTACTGATAAAAGAAGGCCACATGTTTGTGGATATTTAAAAAAGTATTAATCATAATATAAATGGCTGTATGTCAGAATGGATAATGGCCCTAGAACTACAATCTTAGCAAAGAATCTTTTCATACAAGGTCTGAATTGAAAAAAATTGAAAAGGTCTGAAAAAAAAAGAAAGTCAATTCATAGAATCTCGGGAAATGTGGTGGCACTATCAGCTAAACATTGGACTGCTAACCCCAAGAGCAGCAGTTCAAACCCACCAGCAATTCTGGTTCCATTAAGTTTTCCATACGGAGTTGCTATGAGTCAGAATTAACTCAATGGCATGACTTGGCTTAGTCTTGTGAAAGAAGCAAACTAAAATGGGAGATTGGGTTTGGGAAGAAAAGTGTACACCTAAAAAATATCTATCCCTAAAAGTAACCTTTCTTTCTCAACTGTGGCATTTACATGGTAACAAAGTACTGCTAGAAATGGTGAGATAATTTGTGATCTGCTCAACTCTTTGTCTGATTTAAATAGATAAAGATCAAGCATGTATCATAGGATTGTGTGCCAGGTGCTGTGGGGATAAAAAGTAAGCCATTGCCACTGCCTTTAGAACACTTCTAATCTAATGGGGGAAAGGCTCTGGAAAGAAGTGTAGTATTCAAGAAAACCAAGTCAAACCCACTGCTGGAAAGTCCATTCTGACTCATGGTGACTATATAAGATTTAGAAGAATTCCCAGTAGGGTTTCCAAGACTAGGCATCTTTACAGAAGAAAACATCTTTCTCCTGTGTAGCATATGGAATGTGTGAAACACCAACCTTTCAGTTAGCAGCTAAGTATTCAACACGATGCCTCCAATGTTCACAGTGGGGAAAATTCTGGACTTAGGGAATCAGAGGACAAGTTCTTTGCCTACACTATTCCCCTCACCTAACCCATTCCACACGTGCTTACCTGTGCCAGCTATCATTGCCTCACAACAATCCTTTATTGGTTCTCAGGGAAAGCTTTCTTGACTGACTCGGTCAAATCTCAATCATATATTCTATCATAATCATATACCTTTTCTGAGCAACACAAATAGTTGTATTTTTGCATTAATCTGATTAATGTTTTGGTGAACTCCATGAAATCAGAGACACTGGTTTTACTAATCATGATGTTCCCCTCTCTAGCTTGTTCTCACATTTATGACCTGATGGAAGAGGACAGGATGGAACAGACCTGGGCTCTGAGGTTGACTAGGTTGCAAAGTACCTTGTTCTCTTTCCACCCCCTGTAAAGTAGAAATGGCAATTCCTACTTGTGAGGGTTGTTATGAGAATTAAGTAAAATAATCAATGATATCTGTAAAATAATCAATTTCAAAACTGTGTAAGCAATGGTTTTCATAGAGGGCAGGCTGTGGACAGCATTGAAACAGTCAGAAGGAAAGGACAGAGCTAACTAAGAAAGAAATGGAGGTGATTGGTTCTCTCTGGAATTGGAGCAGAGAATGGATTGGCAAAAATTTAGAAGAAGGTGCATGGCTGAGGAATAATAAGTAAAACTAGAACACCTACTTTAAGTATTTGCACATCTGTGTGTGTTAACCCATTGCATTCAAGTTGATTCTGACTATAGTGATTCTATAGGACAAAGCTAAGCTATCTGCTCCCAGAAAGAATTACATTCTCAGAAACTCTATATGTGGTTGCTATTAATTGGAATTGACTTGATGGCTGGGGGGTGAGGTGTTGCAATATTTACAAAAGCAAATTGCTACAGCTTTCTCCTATGGAACAGATGGTAAGTTCCAACTGTCACTCTTTGGGATAGCAGCCCAACACTGAACCACTTGGTTGTGTGTGTGTGTGTGTGTGTTCATTTCTCCACTAAGTCTCCATCTATTTTGTTCATGCCGCATTGTCAGGACCTATAACAAAGTCTAGAGCATGGTTGGTGTTCAGTAGGTATTTAAATTTATAAATGAATGGATAGATAGAGAAATATAGAAAACCTTATAGATAAAAAAAACTTGAACAAATGAAAGTGTTTATTTTACTTAGCAAAAGGTGCTCCTTTCAGGATGCTGGCCTTTCAGTGAATTTTGGTGGATGTGGGAATTTAGATACCTTGTGCAAGCATGATTTGCAGAATTTCTCCTTCCAAACACATGCCCGACCACTGAAGTCTCCCTTATGTGAAAGTGAAGGGAAAGTGACCCTTATTTTAAAAAGATGGAAAAAAAAAGATGAAATGAAATGTCTCAGTCAGTCCTAATAACTAATCATCACAAAGCTCTCTTCTGCATACCGCGTGTTTGGACAGCATGTGACATACAAGGACAGTGGAGGAAAAAAGGACTTGTAATTACAGTACAAATGAAACTAAGGAAATAATCCCAAGAGTCTAAATTTAAAGCCCCAATGAATTTTTATCCTGCTGTTTGCACAGATGTGTGGCAATGCTACAGATACTGGTTGAATTCAGAAGTAGATGAATAATGGATAAAATGTCATTTAAAAATTATAAGATAAAATGTAATGACTCTTATCTTTCAGAAATTTCCCTCTTAGGAACATTTAATAGAGGAATGGAAAGTAAACAGAATACTGAAGACTTCCAAGACTTTTGGGCCTTTTTCTTTAATGTGATGAAATGACTTCCTAATCAGTACCTGTGATAATGATCCCTAATCTTACCAGTGTGAGGCTGATGATAAATACCAGCCTCTGATTGTTAATAACATGAAGCAAAGATTTGCAGCACATTTTCAGGTAGGAGTCATCCAGTGCTCCTTAATGAAAAGTTGCTACAGTCCAGCCATTGTACTATAACTCAAATAAAATCTTGTTAGAGTGTCATTTTCATGTGGATAACCTAGCAGAAGACTTTTAAACCATTGGTACCCAAAGCTTATTTTTACCTATGGCTCACATCATAAAAATGTTTGAAATAATTGCGTTCTTGTCTAATTACATAAAGAATCATTTAGAATCTCATTTACTTGGAGAGTCTTTGGCATAACAAACATTTAAAAGACACACAAGAGCAGATAATTAAAAATTAAAGTTGAAATCAAGATAGGATTGGCAAGATTGAAACTGGTTTCAACTTCTTTGATTAGTTCTGGAGGGGGCGGGAAATGGAGGAGGGCCCTTATGAACTTTTAAAAATACCAAGAAAGAGGCAGAATAAGGCAGTGGAACTTTTTAAGGCATCGAGGCATTTTTGACGCTTTCCTGTACTAGCATTTCCTGTACTAGCATGTTCTGTGGCAGAGATGAGCACAAGCAATGAAAAGAGTTGGCCTACCTGACTGGGCATGCGGTCTCAGAATTTCCATTCATTGGACATCTTCCCAAGTGTCTCCTCTCCTTGAAAGAGATGCCCATAGCACACAGGGGAAAGCAAAGAGGGAAGGAGAGAGAGAATGGAACACATCCTGGCCCACCAAGCCCTGGGGACAATATTCCTGCTCAGAACAGCCAATGTTCAGGGAGGACTATAAGGCCGTCCCCACCATGAGGCACAGCATCCCTCACTAACCCTTAGTGCAACAACGGAAAACACTGGAGGCACAGTGTGTGAATTGTGCCCAGTCTGCTCCCACTAGACCAGTCAAAATGCTAAGGACAGGCAATAGAAGAGCAAGGAGAGCAAAACAATGAAGTCCCTGGGGAATGTCAAAAATAGACTTTAGGGCCAGGGCATGGCACTCATCAGGCTGGACTGGAAAGCACTCCTAAAGGTCAACAAACTGACCTGAAATATTTATAGGCTTCTCTCTCTCTCTCTCTCTCTCTCTCTCTCTCTCTCTCTCTCTCTTTCTTTTTTTGATCATTGAGGACTTTTCTTTGTATGTTTTTTGGTTACTGTTTCATTTTGTTTGCTTGCTTGCTTCCTTTTGTTGCCTTATTTAGCACAATCTTGTCTTTGTGCTTATCACTGTCTCTGTGTTTCTATCTAAGTAGGATGGGTGGTATAAACCATCCACAGGAGAAA
The DNA here is from genome assembly GCA_004026705.1 of Nesogale talazaci. Classification (NCBI taxonomy): domain Eukaryota; kingdom Metazoa; phylum Chordata; class Mammalia; order Afrosoricida; family Tenrecidae; genus Nesogale; species Nesogale talazaci. The sequence goes on from PVJH01000640.1 coordinate 141,824, forward strand.
AAACAGGACCAACGGTTCCAGGAGGACATGGAAGAGTAGGATGTAGGGGAAAGGAAGTGGGCATTAACAAACCCAGAGACAAGGAACAACAATCAATCTAAAATTGATGGTGAGGAGGACATAGGATGCCTGACAGGACTGAATCATGGGCAGTGTAACCAAGAGGAACTGCTGAAACCTGAATGAAGGTTAGATTTGACAGTGGGACAAGAGGAAATTAAAAGGAAATAGAGGGAAAAATAAGGTGGTAAACAGGCATTTATAGAAGTCTAAATACAGGCATGTACATATGAAAATATACTTATATATAATGATAGGAAATAGATCTGTGCACAAATAATTATATGTTAAGTATTAAGGTAGCAGACACACATTGGGTTTCTACTCAAGTATTCCCTCAGTGCAAGAACATTTTCTTCTAATCATCTGGAACTCTGTGATGTTCAACTTTCCTACAAGGTTGCCGAAAACAAAAAGCGTGCATAAACAAATGAGGAGAAGAAAGCTGATGGTGCCTGGCTATCAAAAGATATAACTTCTGGCATCTTAAAGTTTGAAGATAAATGAGCAACCATCTAGCTAAGAAGCAACAAAGTCCACGTGAAAGAACCACACCAGGCTATGTGATCATGAGGTGTTGATAGGATCAGATATGAGGCATCAAAGCCCCAGAACAAAAAATCATATCAATATGAATGAGTGAGAGTGTTGAGTGGAGACCCAAAGCCCATCTGTAGACAATTGGACATCCCTTTACAGAAGAGTCATAGGAAAGTGACAAGCCAGTCAGGGTGCGTATTGAACCAATGAAACATACAACTTTCCTCTAGTTCTTTAATGTATCCCCACCCCCCCACTATCATAACCCTAGTTCTGTCTTACAAATCCCGCTAGACCAGAACATGTACATGGGTACAGAGAAGAGCTGGAAATACAGGGAGTCCAGGACAGATAAACTCCCATGGACCAATAATAAAAGTAGTGCTATCAGGAAGGGAAGGGGAGAGTGGGAAGATAGAATAGGAACCAATCACAACAATGTATGTATAACTCCCCCCCAGGGGGACAGACAACAAAAAAATGGGTGAAGGAAGACATTGATGTAAGTCATGAAAAACAAAAATAATTTATAAGTTATCAAGGGTTCAGGAGGGAAGGGGGGTAGAGTAGGGAAGGGGGGAAAAAAGGAGCCTATACCAAGGGCTCAAGTAGAGAGAAAATGTTTTGAGAATGATGATGGCAACAAATGTATGAATGTGCTTGACACGTGGACGTATGTACGGATTGAGATAGAGCTGTACAAGTCACCAATAAAATGATTTCTAAAGGAATTTCAAGAAAAGAACAATATTGTCAGTAATGTCCAGACAAGCATAACCTTTGGTTAGTCATCTGTATTCCAGTCATTGAAGTTGCTTGAGCATTAACTAAAAAAACATTCAAAATGGTCTTTGATAATTCATTTTGCAGTTTGCAGATGGCTCGTACATACATTCTCTTATACATAGTTCATCCTTAGAAAGAAGAAATACTATCCCTGCCCTCAGAAATACACTGAGGTCATGTATAGGAGGGCCACTTGCACAATACTACTAAATTTAAATCATGCCTCTAAAACTATATTGGCCTCCTCCAAGGACCAAACCAACAAATGAACTGCAAATATGGGTGATGACAGTGTTTCTTAGGTGTGGTTTCTTTCTTTTCTTTTCTTTTCTTTTTTTTTTTTTTGGTGTGTTTCTTTCCAGAAATGTAAGGTTGCGTTAAAGATGCAAATTCTTGGGCCCCAATCAAATTTATTAAATCAAAATCTCTGGGTCTACATTTTAATAATCCCTTTAGATGTTTCTCGTACTCCCTAAACTTTAGGAACTTCTAGTCTAAGGGTAATTCAATGGGAACAGCATTGCAGTAGAAGCTAGGTTACTTGGGATTTGGTCCTGATGAAGTCACCCCCACATCTCTGAAATGGGGCACACAGTATATCACCTCTTCAGATCCCTATCCTCATGCTCCAAATAAAGTAATTTTACTAGGTGAGCACAGATGTCCTTCTCTCATTCATAGTCTGTAAGCATTCATAAGCATGATCTGAGGTGGCAGTGGAATAATTGCTCAATATCATCAACATGAATTCTTCTTAATCCACAATAATCTCTTGGCGTCTTAAAGTATTAAAATTTAGCCTTCAAATTCTCAACCTAAACTTACGAGTGAGTGCTTGGTTATCTGTATAATAGTACGCCCTTTCAGACCTATGGGACATATCATTGCCATCCATATTTCATATCTTTGAAGTTTAGTGGGAAGTGATTATCCCTCTTTCGGTGCCTGCTGTCACCTGGTGGGGGCCTGCATAATTTTGTAAATAGAAATCAACTACCACTGTCCTACCAATTCTACCACAGAGATCCCCCAAGATATTTGTGGCACTCCAATTTTATCTAAATCCCTAAAAGCTCCAATTTTTAAAGTTTTCCCTCAAAATGTCTTCTATTATTATTGAAAACACAAGGTTTCAACAATAAGACCACTCAAAGCATAAAATTCTTCATCATGAAAAAGTTCACATGTCAACTAAATTCAAAATTGGGACATAGAAAAAGGTGGCTTTTATGGAGACCAGGATTCATCAGAATCCATCATTTCATCAGAAATGAGTGATGCAGCTACTCAATGGAATAAGTCAACAAAACTTCATCCAATTCTCAATTTAATTGTAGTTAAGCCCAACTTTCTGCCAGGTACAAACATCAATTTGCTCTTAGATTAAAATATGGGATTGGGGGGGCATGATTCTAAAGTTCGTTGTCTACTTTTCTCTTGTTACATCACATAGATTATTTATCTAGACAAATTGCTAGATATAAAAAGAAACTAACATTCCAGTAAAGGTTGATTTACCAAGAACCTGTTTATCGTGATGAATCCTTTAAGAAATGGGTTCTTACTGAAACTGTACTTTCACTTTCATCAACAGGAATATCCATTTCAGTCTGTCAGCCAACACATATTTATAAAACTCCTCCCGGATTCAGTAACTGGGAGACATCAATTCATAACTTAAGAATGGTCCCTCATTTTTCTTTCCTCTACATCTTCCCATATGCACCCTACCCCAGCAGATCCTTGTCCCCAACCAATGAATCTTTCTTCTTATTTCCTATGTTCTTTAATTCTACTTCAGCTAAACAAATATATACATATTTTTGTTTGAGTGTTTGCTTATTTTTCTCTTTCCTTCCAACTCTCTCCCTGTCATTCTTTCAAAATACCCTTTCACAATACCTATTCATTTTTACTGCTCCTGATATTTCAGATAAGTTGAAATAAATTGCTCAATCCTTATATACAATTTCTTATTCACTTTGCTTTTTCCTCTTTTCTTTCTAATATCCTTCCCCTACCCCCCTTATCTACCTTTTCTACCACCTGTTCAAGTTACCTGGATTCTAATGACCCTCTCCCACACCACTTTACAGAGCCATTTATCAACACATGACCCAGCAGGCTTCAAACCATTAATAGCTGCACTATAATGCTGCAGAAACAGCAGTTAATAACTGCCCACACAAAAAAAAACCTCAAGAAAAACAAGCAAACAGCTGAATCCATCTACCGCCAAACAAGAGAATGTTCTAGGAAAAAAAAAAAGACCCCAGAATGACCAACATGGAGGTGCTTTCAAGAGAAGTGGGGAATGCTTGTGATAATGGAAGGAATTAAAATTAGAAACTCTATACTAGAAGATAAAAAATAAGATAGTAGACGTAGACAATATTGTAAAAGATATAAGTAATAGAATGGAAGGAAAATCCAATCAGTCAGCTTGAAGACAATTTGTCTAATGATAACTGATGAGAGAGCCAATGAACCAGAAAAGGAAAGTAATCCAATGAAAGCCTCAGGATGATATGGGGTACCATCAAGAGAAATGTCTCATTACCAAATCACAAACCCTATTACACACAGTATTCAAAACGGCTTGGTACTGATATACGTATATAGACTAATGGAACAGAATATATACTCTACAATTAAACCCAATCACCTATAGGCAGCTAATCTTCAGCAAAGGGCTAAAGATCATTAAGTGGAAGAAAGTGAGTCTTTCAACAAAGAGAAAAAAGGAAATGTAAAACATATTTAATCAATTGAAAAGGGAGCTCTTATTTGGTTGTTTGTTAAGATATTGTGCACCATACAAATCAAGACAATCTTGACTTTTTGTGTGGCTAGTTTTAAAGAAAATGTTACTGCTAAAGAAATTTATGATAAAAAGAACTTTTGAATAAAAACTTAAAGTATTGTCTGCAGGTGAAAAAAAAAAAGTATGGTCCCTTTTGTAGAGCTCACAGACCAGCAGGAGTGACAGATAAAGTATCATGGAAGTAAATACAAATAAAGTAAACTAACATTCTATCAACAGGGAGATGACATAGTTATATTTTTGCCAAAGTTTTTCTGCAGGGAATACACACTCCTGTCAGTAACTGTGACTCTTTCAGATCAAGAACTAAAGAGAATACCCTTCCTAAAAGAACCTTTCCTATCTCCTTCTCCACTTTCTCTTCTCTTTATCTAAACTAGTTCGATGAGTAGGGCTAAGCATGAATAAGGGAAAGATCAGTGTGGGTTTTGTAGTCTATAGCCTAGTTTTATACTTTCCACTATTACCTTTCGCTATCAGTGTGGTTATTCCAGTTCTGATTTTAATATATTTACGTTAAGGTAGGTTTGGGATTGTTATACACAAATTATTGAATTCTTGGTCACGATGAAGCTGGATGAAGCCTATGGCTCAAGTGCCTCCCCATTCCCATGACCTACCGGTACAAAACTCCACACAGTTACCCTGTAACAAAAGACTCTGGCAAAAAGAGACCTGCCAGGGGCACACTTACTGTTGACCTCAGCAGCACAACATCTGCATCTTGCAAGGAGCACGGCACACAATGTGCCCTTACATGCCAAGCTGGTCTCCAGTAGAACACCAAGGGGAGGATTCCAAGTGAGAAGATGGATCCAGCAAGGCAGAGAGCTTTCCGGCAGCCTTGAGTCCGATAGCCAAAGATCTCCTGAGATGGAATCAAAATGACCAAACATGTTGGTTAAGCAATAAACAATAATTGAGAAACAATTGGTTTTACTGATAAAACTGAGGGAGTGTACAATTGAGGAAGGTGGAGAAGAGTGAAGTGAGTCAGTCAGAGATTGGAGAAGGAATCCTGCCCACTCCTCTCCCCCCACCCCAAAGTAAGTTATCTCAACCACCCAAATGTAATATTACTGGGTGACATGGCTAGAAATGTATTCCCACCACCCAATAAGAGAAATGTGAAATTCCTAATCCCTGAATATGATCCTTGGAAAATAAAGGTTTTCGTTTGCTATATTAGTGATGCCATACAAGAGGAGGGTGAATCCTAAACCTTGTTACCTCTGAGTGTGTCTTATAAAGAGAGCATAAAAGACCACAGATACATACATAAAGGAAAGTTAGACACCTTGTGGAGACTTATCTACAAGCAGAGAAATGTCAAGTATCTCTGGCAAATACCTGAAACTAGGAGCAAGGCCTTCAGAGAAAACCAACCTGGCTGAGATCATTGAATGTTTAGCCTCCAGAATTGTGAAAAGACAAGCTCCTGTTCTGTAGCACCACTGGCTTTGTATCTTAGAGTATTACAGCAGCGCTGGGTAGCTAAGACTGTAGGGTCCTCCATTTCTGAGTATCCAGCTAACCTGTGTCACCTATGTTCATTTATTTCTGTCCCTGAACCATCCATTAAATAATATTACTGCTATTTTATTAATGATGAGATTAAACTCAGATTCACTGAATGATCTGAACTAGAAGCCATCACTAGGACGTTCTCTACTAAAATTCAAATCCAGATCTATCCCTGCCTCAGCCTTGAATTGGATAGACAAATTTTTTTGTATAAATCATTTTATTGGGGGCTCATACAACACCCATCATGATCCACACATACATCAGTTGTATGCAGACCACATTTGCACACTTGTTGCCATCATCACTCTAAAAACATCCTCCTTCCACTTAGGTCCCCAGTACCAGCTCCCCATATTTCCTCTCTCTCCCCACCTTCCCTCTCCATGAACCCTTAATAATTTACAAATTGGTATTACTTTTTCATATCGGCCACTGTCTGATGTGTCCCTTCACTCACTTCCCTGTTGTCTGATAGAGAGATTTTAATAGACATAACAGCAAGCCATAAGACAGAAGATCACAACCGATGATACCTTTGCTTGGGACCTATGGCCACATGGACAGGAGAGACAAATAAGATCTTGAGTTCAGACTCAATATTTGGCTAGAGATTTGACCACAGGAGGATTTGAAATGAAATGGTGCAAAAAAAAATGAAAACTTTGGGCGACGTTTGGTTTAAGCTATGCATTTCTACTCCTCTCTGTTTAATAAGATGAAGAACGTTATACCAGGGAGAAAAAGTAGATACTGTCTGCTTTACTTCAGCTCATTTACTGAGCACCTGTTATGCTCTGTGAGGGAATATGAGGCCCGGAGAATATAAATAGGGATATGGTCTGGTTCCTTCCATGGAGATGCTGCTGGTTTCTAAGTGCACATCATGCATATCATAGACTAAGGCATGACCACTCCACCACCAGGGTTCCTTCCTATCCTCAAAGTTTCCTTTAAATATTTTTTTTCTCAGAGAGGTCTTATCCAACAATCTAACATAATTAAAATCTTCGTTATTGTCTCTTGTGTAGTCTTTAGAATAGTTTCTTAGAACCTCCTCAATGTGCCATTTGAATTTTTGCCTGCTTGTTTAAAAACAACAGCAAAAAATATCTCCATTCTTTCTAGCTGACACAATAATGCACTAAACTCTGTGAGAATAGGATTCATTCAAGTTTGTTTCCTCTAATACTGTTTACCAAGCAATAGTATACTCCTTATCTATAGCTAGTGGACATTTAAGTATTTTCTGAATTAATGAATAAATACATTAATTAATGTACTAAAAGACAGAAGGAAAGAGGGATTAATAAATCTTTATTCTCTTTTTCCTAATTCAACAGGTTAGATTATTTTCTTTTTTTAGACTTTCTTATCAACTGAATGTGTTTACTGCAGTGGAGGGTATTGGGGGATGGGGAAGAGGACACATGAGGAACCAATCTGGCTCTTTGACTATGGAGAAATGTAACTAACCCCTCCACTTGCATTATCATTTCACTATCACCTGTCATTATGGGGTCAATAAAGGGTAACACTATGTGTTATAGGGTAAAACTTCTCCCTAGGCCCTTCTGGTTTGATCTTTACAGAAGCAAATAGATTTCTTCTGTGGGGTTAATTGGAAAGGTCAAACAGCCAACTTTTAGCTTATAAAATGATTACTTTTAAAAGTGCTTCATCAGCTTGTTGAAACATTTCAATTGCTATTCCAACAATTCCTGGAGCCTTGTTTTTGGCCATTGTTTTCGGTGCAGATTGAGCTTCTTCCTTTAGAACCATTGGTTCATGCTTATATGCTACCTCCTTAAATGATTCAATGTAAATTAATTCTTTTTGGTACAGTGACTATATTCTTTCCATCTTTTTTTGATGCTTCCTGCATAACTCAATATTTTGCCCATAGAAGCTTTCAATGTTGCAATTCAAGGTTTGAGTGTCTTCTTTAACTTATTCAGATATGTTGAGTATGTTATTCTTTTCTGTTTGTTATCTAACCTTAGGTCTTTGCACATTCTAGTATAATGTTTTACTTTGTCTTCTTGAGCTGCTATTTGACATTTTCACTTCATCTCTTCACATTCACCCTTTCTACTATTAGCCTTAGTGATATTGTGATGAAGAACAAGTTTCAGGGTCTCTTCTGACGTCCACTTTGATCTTTTCTTTCTTTCTTGGCTTTTAAATGACCTTTGTTTTTTCCCTACTCGTGACAATCAAGCATTGCAATCTTCAGTATGGACTATCATTCAATGTAAAGATGACTCAAATAGGGCTTGCAGGAAGATGACACCCATGTAGAAAAACCTCCTCTGGCTCCCATTGTTAGACCACAAAATCAAGAGGTAAAGAGGCCAATCTTGGTAAACGAAGTACTAGAACTACAATTCCAGTGTCCAAGGATTTGTGGTTCAGACCCCCCTTTCTTATTTTCACTCACTATTAGAAAGCTTTCTGGGGCACTTGAACATCACCATGTCTACCCCTAGGCTTTCCCCACCCCCACTAGGACAGAGGGTGGTATCCACCACCTCACATCACTCTAGATCCATGACCACTGGTGTGCTATAATTTCCACACACAGAACGCTGCCCAAGAGTGGATCATAATCTCATACCCCATGGACAGTCTTCAAAATCCAGCTCTGAGAGCTCACTCAGGGGCTTCCTCTCTGTTCGCCCATTCATGGGATTTACCCTCCCTCTCCCCTGCCAGATCAGAAGGATGGCATTGGTCACCCTACCCACCCTTCACCCCAGTTCCACATGTGGCCTGCCAGCATGGTGTAATAAAAGATAATTAGACATAAATTTACTAAAATCAGAAAGAAGTGACATCTGCGCATTAGAAGCCCCTGCATCATTTTCCTGTGGCATAATGCAGATTCCCAGAAGATAGCCCACATTGGGGTAAGTCTATAGGGAAGCTGAGAGCAGGCATAGTGGAGAAGGCAGACCCAATGAGCCCCAGACGCATTCAGACAATCTAATCCCCCTTACCAGAGGGACAGTGTGGCACCCCAAAAGCCCTTTAAACCCCTTAAAAAACTAGGCCACTCTGGGGATTTCCTTTGCTTCTTTAACATGTCTAGATTTTAACCCTTCCACACCTCTTTCATTAACAAATCATTTTTTGTCTATTTTTTATTATTAAATTGGGGGCTTCTATTGGGGGCTCTTACATCTCTTATCACAATTCCTACACTCATCCATCATGTCAACCACATTTGCACGTAGGCTGCCCTCATCTTTTTGAAAGCATTTTCTTTCTACTTGAACACTTTATATCAGCTCCTGATTTCCCCCTCCCTCTCTCCCCTGCCGGCCCTCCCTCATGAACCCTTGATAAGTTATAGATTATTATTTTCATATCCTACATCAGCCTCTGTCACCCTTGACCTACTTTTCCATTGTTCATTCCCCTGGGAGGGGGTTATATGTTGATGCTTGTGATCAATTTCCCCTTTCTACCCCCACCTTCCCCTAATCTTCCTGGTATCTTCATTCTCATTGTGGCACTGAGGGCTTTATTTATCCTGGATTCCCTGTGTTTCAGGTGCTTCTCTGTAGCAGTGTGCATGCTCTGTTCTAATCTGATTTGTAGTAGAATAAGAATTTAAAAAAATGATGATGGGACTCGTGTAACAACTGGAGCAAGCGTCTGAAAGAAAAAGTGAAACAACAGAAAAGCTAGAAACCTCACTACATAGTGTAGAACAGTAGTCGGCAACTTATGACCTGAGGGTCGCCTAGTGACCCATTGGGAAAATTTTATTGACCCAGTAAACAATCCTTAATTATGAAAATCGGTAGATATTCTTGCTAACAAATTAAAGTGGGTGCTTTTGATTTATGGAGATGGCTGGTGGTAGAGGGTGATTGCTGTACCGTGGTCCTCTTGATTTAGTGAAACAGCAGTTGGCAGCTGGCTCTCAGTGGCTGTCTTCTTCGAGATGAGCAGAACAAATGAAAAGCAATTGAACGAGATAGATTTAGTTGGACTTGTCTGTGGATGAAAGTACTGACATAAATATAATGTTTCAAGGCTTGCAGTAGTTGCTCGTTATGGAGCTGTTGATTCTCCAGTTATTCATGAAGAGTGGTGTGTGTTTTCACCAATATTGTTAGGTACTATGAAAGGTATTGACATTTTAAAGAAAGTTCAAGAATTCATTCAGTTTGAAAATGGAAATGTTTTTGATTTGAAGAAAAAATTATTTTCCATCACAAATGATGGAGTTCCAGCAATGTTAGAAAAACATGCTGGCTTTGTAAACCTATTGCAGAAGGAACTTGGAAGACCACTCCACTGCATAATTCATGAAGAAAATTTATGTGCAAAAGCCTCCTTAAAACAGTTAAGTGAAGTGATGAGCATAGTTATTAAAATAGCACCACAATTATAGCTTATTCTATCTGGAATCACAGAAAATTTAAGACCTTTTAGGGGAAATTGAAAGTGAATATAGTGATTTATAATGCATACTGAAGTCTGCTGGTTAAGCAGAGGAAAGGTTCTAAATCACTTTGTGGAATGCATTGATGCAATTGAAATATTTATGAGTGAAATTAGTGAACGTTTCCCTCAGCTCAATGATAAAAGTTTATCTCTTAAATTAAAATTCTTAGCAGCTATTACTAACCATTTCAATGATTTAAATTTGTACTTACAGGGCAAGGAACAGACAATTCTCAAACTTTTTGAAGAATGGAAAAGTTTTTGTTGTAAAATAGTTCTAATCCAGGGTGACAAAGTGAAATAAGCATTTAAATATTTTCCTTTAGTAAACTCAAAAAGAAATTACAAATGCAGAAGTAGATATGCTTAAAACATACATCAATGCCATTCAAGCCAAATTTGAAACCCACTTTCAGAACCTTGAAGCCCATGGTCTTATATCCAGTTTTATAATAAAGCCTGATGAAATGGAGGACAATGTGTTGGATCTGCAATATTTTAATTTCCTTGAAATTGAATTCTAGATATGGAGTTCATTGACTTCAAAAACTCAGCAATATGGATAGACAAATTCAAGGCTTTAAAAAGACAATTTGAAGCCACTGATGAAGATCACTCCAGCATGATAGCTACGTGTTGGTATCACGTCCTTCCAAGTTTTCTTGGATAAAGATAGCTGTTTTCACTTTACAATCTGCTTTTGGGTCCAGCTGCTCATGTGAACATGTATTTTCCCAATTCTCAATTCAACGTGAAAGAGGTTAATGAAAATTCAGAATCATGTGTTTTTTTAAAAACAGTGAATTATCACCCAAATATCTCAAACCTTACAGGGATAATGAAACAGCATCATGGAAGTCATTAAAATGAATAAATGTCCTTAAGAAAATAGGAATTCATTTTATTTACATGACGTTTACTTTTCTGCTAGAATTTTATGATTTCTGTCAAGTTGTAAATACGGATTTGATGACAATAATTTGTAATTCTATATTTAAGGTATATTGAATCATCTCATCTGTATATTTGTTTTTATTTTCTGTATTCCAAGATAATGCATAATCTAAAATGGAAGCAATGTGACCCACCGGCAAAAATTTCTGTGAAAAACAATAGAAAAATGATCCACTTGAAAAAAAAGCTGCCGACCACTGCTGTAGAGGACAAATTCCAAACAGAAACACAAAAATCAAACACTACAATAGCAGAGTTAAACGAGACAATAAGGGAACAGAGAAACAGAAATGAAATGATGGAAACCCAAACTAGTTTAGTGACCTCGAAGACAAATGTATAGACTCCAACATAACAGAGAAACAGATAACAAAAAAAGTTCAAAGAGACTGAGAAAATAATGAGAACAGTGTGAGACATAATTATGAAGAACCATCTGTGTCTTATAGGCATTTTAAAAGAGGATGACTTGGGCTGAGCCCCGGTGGCGTAGTGGTTGTGCGCGGGACTGCGGCCCACTGGGATGGAGGTTCAAGTCCCGCTCACAGGAGCAAAGGCTGGGCCTCCTACTCCCACCACCAGGGCAGTGATGCCTAAAAAAAAAAAAAAGAGGATGACTCAAAGAAATTCACACAAAGAGGAGTTCAAGTGGTCCTGCAAGAGAAAATGAGGAAAAGACAATTATTCAGGAAAGTGTGAGAACCATAGCCATGAAAGATCCCAAAAGGAACAAACACATCCCATCCCGGGCATATTGTAATCAAGATGACTAATATCAATGGCAAAGAAAAAATTCTAAGAGCATCCAGAGGAAAAAATCAGTTACCCACAAAGGGGCGGCAATTAGAATAACCTCAGATTTCACAGAAGAAACCATGCAAACAAGAAGACTATGGAATGATGTATACAGAGTACCAGAGGAAAAATATTGTTAACCTAGAATAATGTACCTGGGAAAGTTATCAATCAAATGGGACAGAGAAGTGAAAAATTTTGCAAGACAAGGAGAAACTGAAATAATTCACAAAAACAAAACCAGCACTACAAAAAATACAAAATGAAATACTATGGCCGAAAAAAAAAAAAGCAACAGCAACAACACACAAACCTGAGAACCAGCAAGATAATCCCTCACAAAAACCAACACATACTGAACAACACCCCAAACAAGAAAATAACACTGGAAGAACAAAGAAACTAAACATAGAGCACATACAAGCACATAGCTCCATATATAAAGCAAAGTGGTAGTGACAAATACATACATATCCATAATTTCACCAAATGTTAACAGAGGGAATGCACTAGTAAAGAGACAGAGAATAGCAAAATAGGTATGAAAACAAGATGCATTAATAGGCTGTCTATAAGAAACACACCACACAAAGACATGAACAGATTAAAAATAAGAGGCTGGACAAAAGCATACATAGCCAAAGCAACCAAAAGAAAGCAGGGATAGTAATATTAATCTCTGAGAAGACAGACTTCAAGGCAAGCAAAGTAATAAGAGATAGGAAAGGTCACTACATAATGAAAGATAGAACACTGGCTCATGAACCCTTACCCACAACAAATATATATGTACCCAAAGGAAGATCCTCAAAATACATCAGTAGAAACCTCATAGAAATGAAAAAGGATATAGACACATCAACAATAATAACAGGAAAATGTGATACACTACTCACAGAAAGGCGGGAAGTCATGAAAAAAAACTCAACAAAGACACAAAAAAAATTCAATAGCACAATCAATATAAATGACCTCACAGATATATACAAAATACTTCATCCAACAAAACAAAAAATATTTATTTTTCTCTAACACATTTGGAACATTCTCAAGATTAGACCACATACGAGGCCACAAATTCTGCCTTAACAAATTCAAAAGACTTTTGAGCCTACAACCAAATTTCTCATACCACGAAGCCATACAAGTAGAAATTAACAATAAAGCAAACAGAGACACAAAGACAATTTCATGGAATTTGAATTAAAAATCCTCAAAAACGACTGGCTAGTAAAGCAAATAAAGGAGAAAAATGTTTAATTTCTTGAAATGAATGAGAATGATAACACACAACATATTAAAACCTTTGGGACACAACAAAAGCAGTAATCAGAAGTCAGTTTATGGCTATCAACACACACATACAAAAAGAGGAGAAAGCTAAAATCAAAAACTTAACATAACACCTCCAAGGACAATATAACCCCTCCAATAAAAGAAGAAAAGAGATCATAAGGATCAAAGCAGAAATAAATGATAATGAAAACAAAAGGACAATGGAAAAAAATCAGCAAGAAAAGGAGTTGGTCCCTTGAAAGGAAAAAGAAAATAGACTAACTAGCAAATTTAACAAAGGAAAAAAAAGGGAAAAGATGCAAATACCAGAATAAGGGATGAAAATGGAGTGAAATAAGCAGAGCTCAGTGAAATAAAAAGACTAATACACTACTATGAAAAAGCATACTCAACCAATTTCGACAAACTAGAAGAAATGGACAGATACCTGGAAACATATCACCTACTCAAATTAATGCAGACAGATGTTGAAAAACTCAGCATGCCTATAACAAAAGAAGAAATCCGAGCTAACAAAATACAGCAGCACATCAGAAAAAATAGTTCACGATAACAAAGTAGGATTCGTTCCAGGTATGGAGGGATGCTTCACCATTCTAACAACAATCAATGTAATCCACAACAAAACAAGGTAAGAAGTAAAAAGTATATTTGTAGACACAGAAAATGCATTTGACAATATTCAACACTCATTTATGTTCAAAACACTCAACAAAATAGGAATAGAAGGGAGAATTCTCAACACAATGAAAACCATATTTGAGAAACCAACAGTCAACATCATACTCAATGGGGAAGAGCTAGAAATATTCCCACTGAAAACAGGGGCCAGTCAAGGATGTCCTCTATCACCATTCTTACTTAGCATCGTGCTAGAAGTTTTAGCTAGAGTCATCAAACAAAGGGAATCAAGACAAAACTCAAGGGAATACAAATATGTAAAGAAGTGAAACGTTCCCTATTTGAAGATGATAAGACCCTATAGATAGAAAACCCCTAAATAAATAAATAAAAAATTTAAAAAAAGAAAACCCCAAATTCTCTATTAAAAGCCTGCCAAAAATGATCAAGGGATTTGGCAAGGTAGCAGGATACAAAGTTATTAACCAGAAATTAATTGGAGTCCCACATGCCAGCAAAGAACACTTTTGTCATAATAAACTGGCATTCCATGATGCTCACCTTCTCAACACAATAGCTGAAGACAAATGGGTGCATAAGTAAATGTGGTGAAGAAAGCTAATGGTGCCCAGCTATCAAAAGATATACAATTTGGAGTCTTAAAAGACTTGAAGATAAACAAGTATCTATCTAGCTAAGAAGCAACAAAGGCCACACAGGAGAAGCACATGAGCCTGTGTGCTCAGGAGGTGTGGATGGGATCAGGTATCAGGCATTAAAGACCCAGAACAAAAAATCATATCGATATGAATGAGGAGGAATGTAGAGTGGAGACACAAAGATATAGTATCTGGGGTCTTAATGGCTTGAAGATAAACAAGTGGCTCTCTAGCTGAGAAGTAACAAAGCTCACATGGAAGAAGCACACAAGCCTGTGTGATAATGAGATGTGGATGGGATAAGGTATCAGGCATTTAAACACAGAACAAAAAAAAAAACATATAAATGCGGGTGAGTGCAGAGTAGAGACCCAGAGCCCATTTGTAGACAATTGGACATGCCTTTATAGAAGAGTCGCAAGGAAAAGATGAGCCAATCAGGGTGCAGCATTGCATAGATGAAACATAAAGCTTTCCTCTAGTTATTTAATGTTTCTTTCCCCCATTATCATTACCTCAATTCTACCTTACAAATCCAACTAGACCAGAGCATATACATGGGTATAGATAAGGGCTGGAAAGATAGGGAAACCAAGGCAGATAACCCCCACAGGACCAATAAAAAGAATAGTGATACCAGGAGGGGAAGAGGAAGGTGGAGGGAGAAAGGGCAAACTGATCACAATGATCAACATATAACCTCTCCCAAAAGGACAAACAACAGAAACATGGGTAAGGGAGTCAGTTGGTGTAAGACATGAAATTTTTTTAATATATAAATTATCAAGGGTTCATGAGGGAGAAAGGGTGGAGGGGAGTGGATTCAGTAGAAAGGAAATGTTTTGAAAATTATGATGGCAACATATGTACAAATGTGCTTGACACAATGAATGGACATGTGGATTGTGGTAAGAGCTGTAGGAGTCCCCAATGAAATATGTTTTAAAGGAAGAAAGGAGCATGAACTACACAGAGAAAATTACAGAACATTGCTCCAAGAAACTTAAAGGGACTTTTATAAATGAAAGAATATTCCATGCTCATGGATCAGCAGACAATATCGTGAAATAACAATATCATTAAAAACAGTAGTTCTGAACCTGTGAGTCATGACCTCTTTGGGGGTCGAAGCACAGATTTCTGGTGTTTTTAGGAACTAAGACACCGCTCCTCTATCCATGTCCAGGTGGGTCCACCCACATACAGATACACCCACATATGAGTACCTGGCATAAAGACTGTTACCCATGCTACACCATGTTTCAAGATAAAATTTCATTTATTTATCATTAGAAATAAATATTTCACAATATATAATAACATATAGTTTTGTGATTAATCACACTATACTTTAATGATGTTCAACTTGTAACAATGAAAATACATCCTGTATTACATTGCAATTCATACCAGCAGCAAAATTATACTTATGAAGTAGCAATGAAAATAATTTTATGGTTGGGGATCACTACAACATGAGGAACTGTATTAAAGCGTCATGGCACTAGGAAGGTTGAGAACCACTGACCTGAAACAATCTATAAGTACAATGCAATTCAAATTCAAATTCCAAAATGGAAAAGCTAATTTCCAATTTCATATGAACAGGCAAAATACTAAGGATAAGCAAGAGCTTCTTAAAACGAAAAAACAAGCATAAGACCTAGCAGTGCCTGACCATTGCCACCATAGTCAAAACAACTGGTACTACTACAAGAGATACATGAGCCAATGGATCTGTATAGAAAACACAAGCATAATGCATCAGCCCACAGACACCTAATCTTTGACAAAAAATCTAGAAATATCCTATGGGAGAAAGACAGCCTCCTCATCAAATGGTATTAGACAAAGTGGATTCCCATATGCTGAAGAATTAAACATGACCGTACCTTTCCTCATGCACAAAAATGAACTCAAAATAGATTAAAGACCAAAATGTAAACCCCAAAGCTCTCAGGATCATCAATGAGAAGACTAGAACAAACTTAAGGACCTGATTGCAAAGCATACCTAGGTTACCAAGTGCAATGGAGGAGGCACTAGTAGCAGAAGACAAGATAGATGATTGGGACATACTGAAATTACATCACTTATATACATGAAATGGCTTCCTCAGGAGAGTGAAATGAGAGCTCACAGAGTGAGGAATTTTTTTTTTTTTTTTACCAAAAGCACATTTAGACAAAGGTCTAATTACTAACAGACAGAACTCTACAACAACTCAATAAGAAAATAAGAGACCCAATTAAGAAATGGGAAAAGACAGACAGTTCACCAAAAAATAAGTATAAATGACTAACAAACACAAAAAACTGCTCACGATCACAAGTCATCAAGGATATGCAAATTAAAACTGCAATAAGATACCACTTTACACTTACAATGCTAGCCCAAATGGAAAAAAAAAAAACAGAAAACAAAAAATACTGGAGAGGGTGTGGAGAGATTGGAACTCAGATACACTGCTGGTGGGTTTGTAAATACATACAATCACTGCGGAAAATGATATGATGATACTTAAAATGACTGGGAATTAAAATATCATAAGGCAATACCACTATTAGGCTCCCATGTTCATAACAGCACAGTTCACCATAGTGAGAAACTGGAAGCAACCCAGATGCCCAATAGTGAAAAGAAATGAATTTAAAAATTATGGTACATACACACAATGGAAGACTATGCATCCCTAAAAACAACAAAAACATGAAACAATGCATGACACAGAAGGACCTGGAAACCATTATGCTGAGTGATGTAAATCAATCACAAAAGGACAGGTATTGTATGAGTTCACTACTATAAGAAGAAATGCCAAAAAAAAATTTTTTTAAAGGTGGGGTGCATCAAAGACCTAAAAAATATATCATTATAAATGAGGGGGAGTTCAGATTGGGAACCCAAAGCCCATCAATAAGTGAAGACACATCCTCTTACAGAGGGGTTGTAGTGAGGAAATGAGCCAGTCTAGGTGCTTTGTAGTAGCAATGAAATGTTCTTAAATGCTTCCTCCCACCAACTAACATTATCCCAATTCTGCCAGACAGATTTGGCTAGACCAGGGGATGCACATTGTAGTCGAAAACATGGAAATTTAGGATAGATAATCCCTTGAGACTAGTGGCGAGTGGTGATACTGGAAGGGTGGAGGGATGGTGGAGTAGAAAGGGGGAACAAATTTCTTGGATCTACATGTGATCTCCTCTCTGGGGTGTGAACAACGGGGGAGAGGGGCTGTGAGTGAAGTGACACATTAGACAGTGTAAGATATGAAGAGGTAATAACAATTTGTAAATTACTGGAAGTTCATGGGGGAGAGGAAGGGGAAGGGGAAATATGGGGAGTTGGAATTAAAAAAAAGAACTAGAGGAAAGAGGGGAAGAGGAGCTTATGCTGGAGGGGTTCAATTAGATAATGTAGGTGAATGTGGCAACATGTGTAAAAATATGCTTAATATGTTGTATCAAATGTTGTAGGAGCCCCCAATAAAATCTATATTTAAAAAAAGTAGGGGGGGGGAGAAGAAATGCCAATTTAGCAAATCTTAGCAATCAATTCCTGAATAAAATTAGAGAAGACTACCTACCAGCTGTGAACCATACATCATCTCCCTTTTGAGCACTTCACAAGAGTTGAGTTGAAGGAGACACCACATTGCCTGGGGTCATTTCTTCAAAAAGGAGGAATTGGAAGACAATCACCAACTTGGGGCTATACAACATCAATATAAGGATAGGGCAAATCAATAGACTCTCCACAGGAATAGAAGGAAACCAGAAATTCAAGGCAAGACCCCCAGAGGGACCTGCATAGACACTGGTAGTTCTGTTGGTGAGTATGGTGGATGATTGGTGAGAACAAACCACATCGCAGGAAGGGACACTAAACAATGAGTGTAAGGAAACTGAGGGGACAATGTGTCGGATTTTAGGTACCTGGGCAAACATGGCAAATTAGTTTTTACTCAACCTTTAGTGAACCACACCGTGGACTAAGCACCAGGATGATCAAAGAAGCCGACCTGGCAGGCAGCAGGGTACAACACAGAGGCTACACCAGAAGGATTTAACACAGAGTCCCTGCTGAATTAACTGAGCCTTACCTCGAAGGTGCCTGCACCCTTGGACTGAGAGCTGGAGTATGTGGATAGGAGAGGAAGCAGAGAGTGGCTGCCTCAGGATTGTGGTGGAAGTGGTGGTCATTGGCCCTTGGGGGTAACCCCAGACTCAGTGGGTGTTTGGTGGAACAGGACCCAAGAATACCATACATGTAATGCCTCAATGTCACCCTTCAGAGACATGACAGGTTGAGATCTGTTAAATGGGGATTTACAGTTGGGGGACTTGACCCAGGAAGGTCCCCACTGGCCTCAACCCCCATGCTTAGGGTTAACTGTGTTAAATCGAATGAGAGAGAAAATTGTGTGGGACATAACTTATGGGCCACTAAATGTGAAACTGTACTCACATAGATTCCTCATACTGAGTGTCTGGAGTGCTGAGTCACTGGGAAAATTGATGATGATAATAGTGAAATTAACCCAGAGGGGTGATAGACAATGCTGTACTTCTTTGTTTATTTATTTATTTATTTATTTATTTATTTGGTTTCCTGCTTGTAGCTTGCTCTTTCATGTTTTTGCTTTTTCTCTCTCATTTCCTTTTTCTTTTTTGGTATGTGTGTTCTGTTTTGTTATATTAAGATTGTTAAAGTAAACCTGAGACGTACAAACCCCACGGACAAGCAGATAGAGTCTGAGCTCCTACTTAACTCTGGACCCAAATATGACAGCATGGCCCTCCTCTATACTCACCTTCCTGAAAGGGTCACTGAAGGTAAGGCTGATGTCGCAAAGTGTGGTGAAGAAAGTGGATAGTACCCAGCTACCAGCTGGAATAGTGTCTGGTATCTTAAAGGTTTGTATTCAAACAAGCAGCCATCTTAATGAGGAGTTTACTAAGTCCATGGAAGAAGCTCGCCAGCTGATGCTATCCAAAGATGACAATTACAAAATGTGAATATGGTGAAGAGAAAAGTATCAAAGCTAAAATTATGAGCATCCAATTTGTGGAAGACTATGAACAGTGGGAACCCAAGACCCATCTGCAGAATATCTGGTCAGTGGCTGAACTGCTTTAGCCACAGGCAAGAATCCCAAAAGCTTTACTGTCAGTAGAGACAAATTCAATCTTGAATATGCTGAATTGAAATGGACACTTAGCCTGATGACCTCCTTCTAGGCTCAACCCAAGTATCTCTTACTTGTCCCAAGGCAGAAATTTCTTCCCTCATTTTGGAATGTTGAGGAGGATCTTCTCTTTCTTACTCATTATTTGTATTTTGGTCTTTATAATTACTTTTCCCTTTATCACCTCATTTTGGTTTCAGTTTTTATTGTTTCTGTTGAGTTTCCAAGTTTGGGACCCACAGGAGGAGTGGATGCATAGTGACAGTAACTGATACAAGGGCCGATAGGGAATGAAGGAGGGGCGAGTGGGTGATAAGAGAGATTTCAGGATTGGGAAATGAAGGTAGGAGGGGAAGGGCGCACTAGAACTGTCTATGATTGCACAACCCATTTTAAAGGTGATTTAACTGTGTGTGTGTGGGGGGGGGGTATTCTAAAATTGATATGATAAAATTGTATGATTCTCCCTGAAATGACTAAATCGAACTATTGAATTGTGTGTTGTGTAAATCATATGTCAATAAAACTGTTAAGATTTAAAAAAAAAAAAAACGCCAAAATCCTCACAACTGGATCAACAATAATAAACAATATCATGATAAAGGGAGAAAAGACTGAGGTTGTCAAGGATATCATCTTGGTTGGATCCAGAATCAATGACAATGGGAGCAGCAGTCAAGTGATCAGATTATGCATTGCATTGGGAAAATCTGCTGCACAAGACCTTTAAAGTCTTGCAAAGCAAAGATGTCACCTTGAGACTAAGGTGTGTCTTACTTCAAGCCATGGTCTTTTCCATTGTCTCAGATGCATGTGAATAAGGAAAGACTTTGAAAAGGAAAATCAAAGAAGAACTGATGCATTAGAATTATGGTGCTGGCAAATAATATTGCAAGTACCAGGGACTGCCGTAAGAACAAAAAAAAAAGTCTTGGAAACAGTATAGTCATAATGTTCCTTAAAAGCAAGGATGGTGAGACTTCATTTCAAGTACTTTAGACATGTAGTCAGGAGAAACTAGTCCCTGGTAAAGTATAGCATGCTTGATAGAGCAGAGGGGCAGCAAAAGAGAATGGTACTGGATAAAATGAACGGACATAGTGGCTGCAACAAGAGGTCAAACTTAAGAATATTATGAGGATGGCACACAACCAGGCAGTATTTTGTTCTGTTGCGCATATGGTCACTATGAGTCAGAACAGAATTGATAGCATAACAGCAGCAACAACAACAATAATCTTTATAGACGTAGATAGCTACATCATTCTTTTACAGACCAGATAATGGGTTCAAACTGCCAACCTTTAGATTTTTAGCCAAGCATTTAACCACCGTGTCACGAGGACTCCTTTTTCGGTTAGGAATTAAGTACAAATTATGTTCAAGTTAAATTTCTAAGACTAGCTTTCTTTTTTTAAATCATTTTAGTGGAGGTTTGTACAACTCTTATACAATCAACACATATCTCCATTGTGTCAAGCACATTTGTACATTTGTTGCCCTCATCATTCTCAAAACATTTGCTTTCTACTTGAGCCCTTGATATCAGCTCCTCATTTTCCACCTCTCTCCCTATTCCCTCTTCCCTCATGAACCCTTGATAATTTATAAACTATTATTATTTTGTCATCTCTTACACTGTCCGATGTCTCCTTTCACCCACTTTCTGTTGTCCATCCCCCAGAGAGGAGGTTATATGTAGATCTTCGTAATCTGTTCCCTTTTTCTACCCCACCTTCTCTCAACCCTCCTAAGTATCATCAGTGGTCCTGAAGGGATCATCTGTCCTGGATTCCCTGTTTTCAATTTCTATCTGTACCAGTGTGCATCCTCTGGTCTAGCCGCATTTTTAAGGTAGAATTGGGATCATGATAGTGGAGGAGGGGTATTTAAGAACTTGAGGACATTTGTATGTTTCATTATTGCAGCACTGCACCCTAACTGGCTCATCTCCTCCCCAGGACACTTCTTTAAGGGAATGTCCAGTTACCTCCCTCAGTCTAGGTTTCTTGAACAATACTTTGCTTTTTTTGTTTGCTTGTTTGTTTCCACATCTTTTTACATTCCATCCCCAGGAGTTGAACAGATAGTAAGGTCATAACAGAGTTTCATAGAACTAAACCAAGCATATGAGTTGGAAGGGAATTCCATCTGCACTGGACATCGGCTGCTAAGACTAGTGCTCAAGACTATGCCCATTATTCATGTCTTTGTGTGAACCAAAGTTAATACTTCAACCCTGTACATAACTTTATAAGGAGAGTTACAAAACATCAACAACAAAACTCTTTCGATAACTACTGGAAAAATGAGGTAAAATCCCATTTTCTATTTAAACATTTACATGCATTGAGTTGTTAGTAATCAGGGTACCTTAGAAGCCAGTGTCAAATTGCTATATTGTGACTTAATCCAAAATCATTCCTAGTTTGTGACTGCCTCCTCTCTGACCTTCCTACCATTAAGTTGCTCCTTTCCTGTTACTTGACTTCTATTTTCTCTTCCCAAAGCTTCACCTCACACAAGATCGCTGTGGAATGACAGCTGGGTAGAAACCAGATGTGAAGAATTGATCATGAAAATGTGTCGGGGCTGCATCCGCCATCATAAAATCTTCAGAGTAAGGTTGCTTCACTTTAAATTGCCTATATCTGGGCCATGAGAAAAAAAAAACTCTGGTGGAGCACTGTTTAAGTGCTCAACTACTAACCAACATGCTGACCGTTTGAATCTCCTCGCTGCTCTGAAGGAGAAAATAATCAGATGTCCGTCTACCCCATAAAGATTACAGCCTTGGAAACCCTCTGGGGCAGTTCTACTCTGTCATATGGGTGCACATTAGGTCAGAATCAACTCTAAGCCATAAACAACAGCAAAGCTAAGGCTTGTCAACTAAAGACAAAGACACCACCTTCGAAGAGTTAACAGAAGAAATTCTGAGATGAGTTTAAAAATAACTATAATTTAGGGCAGAAAATAGTATGTGGTATACGAAAAGCTCAGGAAGAAGTTTTTGAGCCAAATGCTGATGAGATTTGAGATGAGTCCCAGAAGTCTTTCCAGGAGAATTGTTGTTAGAGAAGGACTTAATGTGCAGATAGAGTTATAACAACTATGGAAAGGGGTGGGGGCAGAATCAAGGACACTTCAAGTGAACAAGCTATCTGAGCACAGGCATGGAATCTGGAAATATGTGGTGTATTTAGAAACAGAAAGTCGTGAAGAGATCACTAATGACATGGGTGCTATAGCAAAGTGTGGCAAAGAAACTTGATAGTCCCTGGCTATTAGAAGGAATGGCATCTGGAGGCTTAAGAACTTGTCTCCAAACAAGCAGCCAGCTAAATAAAGCATCAGCTAAGACCACAAAGAAGAGTCACACTAGCCTGCGCAATCCAAGGATTACAAAAAATAAAATACAGACACAAAGGAGGGAATAGTTTCAGAACGTAAATTATGCACAACTAGTTGGATGACAGTGGGAGCGCAAATCCACATATGGATTAAGTCTCTTGTGAATTCCACAGAACAGGTATCTGAAAAACTTTGCTATCTTGCAGACTGTAGTGGTTTGTTTTTGTTTGTTTGTTTGTTTTTCCTTATTTTTTCTATGTTTTCCTGTATATTATATTCAGGATGGGTGAAGCTATGGAGACAGTGACTGTATTAATGGTATCCTGGTGATATAGCATAGGAAGTTAGGGGAAAATGGGGAGCTAAAAACAATGAGTACAAAAAAGAAGAAAATAGTCTAAAATTGATGGTGGGTATGATTGCACAACCCTTTTTCATCTAATTGAATTATTGAATTGTATGCTATGTTAATCATGTACCAATAAAACTGTTAAAATGAGTAAATAAAAGCAAAAAGTCAATTTGAGGTGTTGCAGAGGGTAAGTGGTGTTACAGGACTCTCTCGGTACAAATGTTTACCTTGTTCTGTAGTAACTAAAAGATTGGAGATTTTTATGTACCAAGAGTTGCCTCAAAAAAGGCCTGGTTATGGACTTCAGAAGACTCAGTCATTGAAAACCTTAGAGAGTGCAGGTCTCCTGTGACACATCTACACATTGGTCAATATTTGTTGGAATTGGCTTGATGACAACTGGATCAGACGTATTACGATAACCCAGTTGTTTGTGGTTAAATACTGCACCTTCCGGTGCAGTTGAGGAATTCTGCAACTTTTCCAACTCCAGCTCACAGCTGACTTATATAAAGGAGTTCACAGAGTACTTAAAAGCTGCACCTCCTTTTTTTTCCTCCATAGCTATCCAGTGGACCACACGTAGCTTCTCTAAAGCTTACATGCCCAGGCCATTTCAGGTGAATGGCAGTTAGTTGGCTTAGGAAAGCAAGAGCAAGTCCTGTGCTACAGGGGGCAGAACAGATGTTGATGAAGTTTCAGTTTCTTTCTCACAATCGGTTTTCTTTTCTTAGCCCAGAATCCTACTAGCCTGGGTTTTGGAATGTTTCCTTGTCACACCAAGTGACTGACAGGAAAACAACCTGCTCCACTAGTTAGTAATACACAGAGTGGTGACACATGCTCTGTGACTTGGGTCAGAGCTCATGGAAACATTGTGACAAATCATTTCTCATTACATTCCAGGAGGAGTGTTACCAAGAATCTATGTTCCCTATGTTACTTCAATTCTCACAACCCTAGAAGGAAGGTGATACTACCTAGCCCTGAGTCACAAATAAGGAAGTTCAAGAAATGTCCCCCAAAGTCAGGTCCTTCTAGCTTGAAATTCAGGTTGCCTCACATGAAGGTGTTCTTCAATAGTGATCCCCGGGAAGGAGAAGGGAAATCCAGGAGTGGCGAAGGGTAAACTGGTAAGCAGTTTGATAAGTAGTTTAGCCTACAGAAATTAATGATTTTAAATGTACACTGTCAACTAAGTTACAATATGTTTTTCTTTTTGGGGGAGGCATCACTGCCCTCTGGTGGTGGGAGTAGGAGGCCCAGCCTTTGCTCCTGTGGAACTGGAATCGAACCTCCATCCCAGTGGGCCAGAGTCTCGTGTACAACCACTACGCCACCAGGGCTCAGCCCTACAATATATATTTTTAATAAAGAAAGTAGATTAGAAGTTACCAGGGGCTGAGCAGCAGGGGAATAAGGAGTTATTGTTTAATAAATGCAGAATTTCTGTTTAGGGTAATAAAAAAGTTTGGAAATAGAGAGTAGTGATTGTACATTATGTGTGTATTTAAAACCAATGAATTTTACAGCCAATAAAATGGAAATGTCTGTTATATCTACACATTTTACCACAATGAAAACTATGTCATAGCATTTTAAAATGTTCAATAGATGTTGCTATTGTTCAGAGAGAAATTTGACACTGAGACATGCTTGGCTCTGCTTATCATTCAGAGCTCAGTTTCCCAAGCCACACAGTCTCTAGGAGCAGCCCTGTTGCTCTTTAGCACACCAATATATTTTCAATCTCCATGAGCTCTTATCTCCATCTGCTAGATTTCTGACTGGCTTATTTTTTATGCTCACCTGCTTGAGTGTAGCAGAGTGATATAGAACATTGTCAGAGACGCTGCTGAACAATGAGCCCCTCTGGGGACACTGAGAATGTGACTAAAGAGGAGCTGATACGAGGTGAGTCCACCATGGTGATGTGAGTTGGGTAAAGCCTGTGGGAGTGGAGTCTCGGGGATCTTCATTTGTTGATGACCAAAGGCAAGGAAAGCAACTGTAAACTTCTAATAACCAGAACTTGTAATGTGCAAAATGTGAATTTAGGAAAATCAGAAGTGGTCAAAAATGAAATGGAAGGCATGAAGATCGATATTCTAGGCACTGGTAATTTAAATTGCATAAGCGTTGGCCATTCTGAATGAGAAAATCATATGATTGTCTATGCCAGGAATAACACGATCAAGAGGAATGATGAGGCATCATTGTCAGAAAGGATCTTGCTAAATCCATCATGAAGTACAATGCTACTTGTGATTGGAATATATATATATATATATATATATATATATATCATCCTTCGAGAAAATCCAACAATACAACTGTAGTTCAAAGTTGAAGAAAATAAGTCCATAGGGGGCAAAATATGACCTTGAGTGTATCCACTTGAATTTCGATAACATCTCAAGAACAGATGTGACGCATTGAACACTAGTGACAGAAGACCTGGTGAGCTAGCTGTGGAAGGACAGAAAGATGATCATTCACTAAAAAAAAAAGAAAAGAAAAGAAAAGAAAAAAGGTCATTAAAAAGGCAGGAAATGAAGAAAAGTTCAAAGTGGGTGTCAGAAGTGACTGAAACTCTCTAGCAATCATAGAGTAGCTAAGGCAAATGGAAGAAAGGATGAAGTCAAGGAACTGTAAAGAAAGTTTCAAAGGGGCAGCTTGAGAAGACAAAACCTAATGTTATAAAATATATATATATATATATCATTATAAATGAGGGGGGAATACAGATTGAAGACCCAAAGCCCATCTGTAGGTGAAACAATATCCCCTGACAGAAGGGTGGCCAGGAGGAGATGAACAGTTAGGGTACAGTGTAGCAAGGATGAAATGTGCAACTTTCCTCTAGTTCTTAAATGTTTCCTTCCCTCCCCCCCCACCCCCACTATCATGATCCCAATTCTACCGTACAAATCTGACTAGACCAGAGGCTGTACACTGGCACAGATAGGAACTAGAAACATGTGGAATCCAGGACAGATGATCCCTTCAGGACCAGTGGTGAGAGTAGTGATACCAGGAAGGTGGAGGCAAAGTGGATTAGAGAGGGGCACCCAATTATAAAGATCTACATATGGCCTCCTCTCTGGAATACAAACAACAGGGAAGTGGGAGAAGGGAGACATTGGACAGTGTAGGATATGACAAAATAATAATGATAAATTATCAAGAGTTTGTGGGGTTGGGGTAGTGGGGAAGGAAGGGAAATATGAGGACCTGATACCAGGGGCTTAAATGGAAAGAAGATGTTTTGAGAATGATCATGGTAAAAATTGTACAAATGTGCTTTGCATATAATGGATGGATGGATGGATTGTGATGGGAGTTGTATGAGCCCCCAATAAATGATTTTTAAAAATATATGCAAGAACCTAGAATTAGAATACCAAAAGAAAAAAACACTGAAACTAAAAAATTCAAGAAAAACATTCAAGCCTCAATTGCAGTGTTGAAAGATTCTGAATGATGCAGAGAAGATAGGGAGAACAGAGAATCATTGCACCAAAAAGAACTGATGGATAGACCACAATTTGAGGAGGCAGGATATGAGCAAGGACCAGAGGTGCTGAAGGAAGAGTGCATTAACCAAAAACAAGAGTCCAGGAATTTACAGAAAACCAACTTTAATGTTTCAAAAAGCTAAAAATACTGGAAGTACCTACTCGCTTATGCCAGGAAATTTGAAAGACAGCTACTTAGCTAACCGGCTGGAAGAGATCCTTATTTGTACCCATTCCAAAGAAAAGTGACTAAACAGAATGTTCAAATTATAGAACAATATTATTGATTTTGCACACACAAGTAAAATTTTTCTGGAGATCTTGCAGCAATTGTTGCAGCAGTACGTTAAGAGGGAGCTGCCAGAAGTTTAGGCAATATTCACAAGAGGTTGTAGAACAAACGATATCGTCGTTAACATTAGATGGATCTTGGCTCAAAGCAGAGAATATCAGAAAGATGTTTCCTTCACTATGCTAAGGCATTTGACTGTGTAGACCACAGTAAACTGTAGATAATCTTGAGAAGAATGGAAATTCCAGAACAATTCATTGTGTCCATGAAGAATTTTTACATGGATCAAGAGGCAGTTGTGCAAACAGAACAAGGGAAAACTGCATGGTTTAAAATCAAGAAAGATACTCATCAAGGTTATAGCCTCTCACCATATTTGTTCATTCTGTATGTTGAGCAAATAACCAGAGAAGCTGGATTATATGAAAAAGAATGGATTGGTGGAAGGTTTATTAACAACTTATGGCATGAAGATTACACAAGCTTGTTTGCTGAAAGGGAGGAGGAATTAAAACACTTACTGATAAGGATCAAGGATTGCTGCCTTCAGTATGGATTACAACTCAATGTAAGAAAGATCAAAATTCTCACACCGGGGTTAACAGGTAACATCATGATAAATGGATAAAAGGTTGGCATTGTCAGAAATTTTGCCCTTGGGTTCCCCGCCAATGCTCATGGAAGAAGTGGTCAAAAGATGAAACGTCATATTGCATTAGGAAAATCTGTTACACCGGATCTCTTTTGAGTATTGAAGAGTGAGGAGGTTACTTTGAGAACTAGGATGTGCCTGACCCAAGTCATGATATTCTCCATTGCATCATATGCATGTGAAAGTTGTTCATTAAAGAAGGAAGACAAAAGAAGATTTGATACATTTGAATTGTGGTGTCAGAGAAAAATATTGAAAGTACCATGGGCTGCTAAAAGACAAACAGATCTGTGTTGGAAGAAGTAAGGTTGGATTGCTCCTTAGAGGTCAGGATGGCAAGACTTCGTCTTACATACTTTGGACATATTTTTAAAAGAGACCAGTCCCTGGAGAAGGACATCATGTTTGGTAAAGTGGAAAGGCAGCCAAAAAGAGGAAGGACTTCAATGAGACAGGTAGACACAGTGGCTGCAACCCTGGGCTCAAGCCTAGGAACCATGGTGAGGATGGTGCAGGACTGTGCCATAGGAGATGCATAGGAGGTCACTATGGATTGCACCTAACAACTAACAACTAACAGCACCTGCTGGGAGACAGAGAGATCAAACATGGCCATCATAGATGACCCTCCCACCCACCCTCACTTCCGCAAAATCATGGCTTTCAAGTCGATGGCAACTCTTAGTGACCTTGCAGGACAGGGTAGAACTGGCTTGGTGAGCTTCTGAGACTGTAACTCTTTACAGAAGTAGAAAGCTCTGTCTTTGTCTCAAGGAGCAGCTGGGGGTTTTGAACTACTGACCTAATGAATCGCAGCACAACACATAACCACTATGCCACCAGGACTCCTATCACAGAGAGCCAACAGCTAATAAATGCCTGATAAACATCATTTTTCAGGGTCATTCATAACAGAGTTCTCAAATGAAGAGATTAAGAGGAAGGGGGCTCAGAAAAAACACTGCTCATAGGTCCTTGGAGAATTGCTCTTGAAAAGAAATTTTGTTTTTGCTTTGGCTTTTCTTTGGGGGGGGGGGGCATTCACTGCCTCCTGGTGGTGAGCCGCCACTGGATTTGAACCGCCAAGCCCCTGGGCCGCAGTCCCGCACTCAACCACTTACACCACCAGGGCTCAGCCCCGAAAAGAAATTTTAACACAAAAAATGATAGCTTGTCTTTATCCCCAGTAATACCTGTCACCTCCCATACGATTCAGAAAATGAAATGGATTCAATCCCAAGTTCCTTCCCCAACACCTGGAAAACGTGTCTTCCTGACTCCCACAGGTCCACCGAAGCTCCATTTCGTGGGGCAACTTGCTCCATTTTCCAGACAGTACTGCTAATGCGTACACCATGTGTCAGCTATTAAGGTAGGTGCCATTTGAAGAGTTCAGGTGGTGAGAGTCCTAATTCTCTTCCCCACCCCCTAAACCCAGGCTGGCACCTGTGTACTCACAAACACACGCAGGCACTCCCATTTCCTGTTCAACCAGAAAAACTCCACTGCTATTTGCTTTATAGATTGGTTTAACATCAAAAGTGTGTGCTTTCAGCATGATGAGCATAATTCAGTTCAGTAAGTAGTACATGTTGAATGTTAAAATTGTGGAGTTCAGCTAAGTCAACCCATACCCACTGCCATGGGGTTAATTCCAACTTAGAGTGACCACACAGACTAGAAGAATTCCACAGAGTGCTAAAGGGTGTCCATGGAAACACACTGCCTTATCTCTGTCCAGTTTGCTGCTGGTAAGGTCTAATCACCAACTTGAACTAGCTGCTATTTATGAGCATACTCAGGACAAAAGAATATTTATGTTGAATACTTCTTACAAATACAATACACCAAAACCAAAACCCACATCCAATGCCATTGAATCAATTCTGACTCATTACAACCCTGTAGGACATGGTAGAATTGACTCTGTGAGTTTCTGGGACTGCCACCCCGTCTGGGAGTACAAAACATCAAAAGACAAGTATAGGATATAAAGACTGTGACAGTCATAAAAATGTCAAAATGCTGCTCTAGAATGTATACACTAAGAAGTGAAGGTGGGGTGGGGGGAAGAAGACCAATCATTACATAAGTCAAATGAAATGTTACCTCGAGTTTGAAAAGGAAGGGTAACAGAGGTGAGTTGTAGTTAGAGCTGGTCCCCAAAGACACTCTGAAAGGGAAACTTCTGACCTAGGGGACTATCAATTGGGCTTTCAAATTATTCATCAAATGGGTGGGATGTTTTTCAAGGAGACCTTGTGATGGAATGATTATGCACCCAGCTGTAACCAAAAGGTCGGTGGCTTCAGTCCACCCTAAGACTCCTGTGATTTACTCCCGTAGGTCAGTTCTGACTCAGGGTAGCCTCATGGTCCACAGAACAAAACACTACCTGGTTCGGAGCCAACCTCACAAATTGCAATCATATCATTACAGCTGCTTTACCGAGCCTGATGTCCTTTTCCAGGGACTGGTCTCTCCCGACAATGCGTCCAAAATATGTAAGACATACTCTTACACTTCTTGTCTCTAAGAAGCATTCTAATTGTACTTTCACCAAGACAGATTTGGTTGTTCTTTTGGCAATCTGTGGCACTTTCTTTTTTCTTTTTATAAATCATTTTATTGGGGGCTCATACAACTCCCATCATGATCAACACATCCATCAATTATATGCATATCACACTTGCACACCTGTTGCCATCATCACCCCCAAAACACCCCTTCAATATTTTTCATCAGCACCATAATTCAAATGCACCAGATCTTCTTGGGTCTTCCTTACTCAGTGTGCAAATTTCCCATGCATGTCTGCCTGGAAAAAAATAGACTGCTCCATCCCATAGAATTGCTGAGTCAGAACCGATTCCATGACATAGAACACAATGTTTTTGCACATATATATGATTTTTAAAAATATATATCATATATTCTCATATAAAGTCTACTTTTGCTTCTTGAGATAAAATTTCTGTTTTCTTATCATGTGAATGCTTGGATCCCATAGCAATAACTTTGAGAAAAGATCAAGGGCCAGTGGCCCACAGGTTGCAAGCATTGTTGTAGAAGAAGAAAGGAAAGCCTTAGAGTGGTGATGGAAAAACCAATGTTCCAATCTGAGCTCTGGTGCTACTAAGTATTTATAAAAATAATTGTTTGAATGTTTGAATCCTTAATTTTGAAACCTATAGTTCTTATAGCAAAAGGAATCTCCTACATAAGGTCTCATGTGACCCTCCCTCAAGCTTCAATAGCCCTTCTAGAAAGCATAAAGGTTGATTTCCCTCACACCATTTGTGTAAATAGGTGCCTGCAGGCTCTGCAAATTTCCTCTTGAGAAATAACAGGAAGCCCTCCAGAAATATGTCACAACACTGGAAGTTCATGACTGGCCCCTGGAATGGGAGTTGATGTACCACTGTATGACCCCCTGGTTATTGTGCATCAGAATTACTCATTGTGACAACACTACTTGATCCATGTTTCTAACTGGCATGTGGACTTGCACACAGTCTTGGTGTTGGTTTCTTGCAAATCTGTAATTGGCATCATTGAGTCAATTACAAAACTACAGTTTTGACTAGCAGAAATGGGACCCTAATTTACTACAGTGCTCAATAGAAGTGGCGGATGGAGAAATGAAGGTAGATGATTGGAAAATAAACAAGCTTTTTAGAATAAAAAAAATGTCTTAGGAGAAGGGTAGGGCACAAAGAAGATAAGAATATTTATGTTTTACACAAACCCTGGGAGGTCACACACAGCGCATACAGTCATCTAGGACCTGCTATAGTGGATAGTTGTGGGATCATTTCAGTTTTTTAATAATCTCTTCTTTTTAAAAACTAGTTTTATGGGCATATACTTCACACATAAAATGTAATTACCAAGTCATATTACAAAGATTTGTGCAATCAATTTCACAACATTTTCTTCTTGTGTTGATTGTTACCTCCCCATTTCCAGCCCCCAGCTTTGCCTGCCAAGCTCCTATCCAATTCCCTTATCTGTAGAGCTGCCTCTCCTAGATTTCATATACAGAAAATCATGCAAGGCACAAACAGAAGACAACCTAGGACCGTCCACAATCACTAGGCAAAAGAGAGTAAAAATTTAATTAAAAAGAAATCCCAAAATATTAAAATATGAAACAACTTTTAATATTTAAAATGGTTCACAGGGGGCTAATGTGATAAAGTATTATACTTTAATCTAACCACAAATTCCATAATCAAATTTACAAAACTGTCTGACAACAAGGGTATTCACACCCTTTAACTTTGATCAGAGGTGATTAACCAGAGACTTAATCCTTGTGGGGACTTTATAAATAGATTTTGGACTTCCACTGTCATCCAGAGCCTTCTACAAACTGGGTGTTTAAACAGATAGCATTGCCTCACTCTGACTTGAATTTTGTTATTTACAATCTTTGGATCACCTAGGCTGGTGTGTTTCTTCCAGGGGGTCTTAGTTGCTGTCTCCTCACCTGACTGCCTGCTTTAAGACATGCCTATAAGACCCCACATACTATTTTTTTATAGCCAGGCACCATCTGGTTTCTCCATACTTTCATATAGTACTCATACCATCAGTAATCACTTCATGAGAATGAATATCTAGTAGGGCCACGTCACAAGAACCAATTGTTCATAGGTTAGGGCTAGAATTAACTCAAGGTCAAAATCTAGTCACATAGCTATGCATTTTATGTAACCCTGATTCACTTTTTATAACAGAATTATAAGTCATCCCTCTGGGGTAATTCTGTTGACAGTGTCATTAGTTTATACAATAGTATAGAATTTAAAACATTGTTGAGAAGTGGAAATTATATAAGTATAAGCGTACTTCAGATCACAATACTTGAATTGTTAACTTGTACAGATTAAGTTCCTAAGTGATTGGACACTACATGAAGAATGGGGGTTGGTAAGAAAAAATGTTCAATAAGACTCATACACAAAGGCAGAACCATAACTACCATATTAATGCACATCATAAGGAAGCAAGAAGGGTATTAAAACAGTAAATATATGGTACTCTAGGGCTATCTTCTTTGGGTACGCTCAAAGCAAGAGATCCAAACAAAAGTCCAGTGACTGTTAATTCCATAACTTTGAGAGAGCAATCATCTGCTTCTTCTCATAGCAGGATATCTTAGTCTTAAGTCCAAGGGAGTATGTTGTTTTCTCAAATCTAGTACAGGTGAATTTGAAGTAAAACCCAGTTCATTTAGTGGGGTTCTACATTGAATCCTTCTGATGTACCTTATGAAGGATGTTGTATGTCTCAAAAGGGTAGAGTCTCAAAAGAAAAGATCAAGTAGCCTATAGCACACAGCCTGGGTCACCAAGGGCTGGTTCGAAACTACTTCAAAAGTATCTAATTAGAAACATAATACTTCTCCTGTTGGGTTCTATTCAATAACTTTTTTATTATTACAGAAACAATATATGCACATTTTAAAAAGTTTGAAAGCTAAGGAAATAAGTGAAAACTTTCCATTCCTGCCACACAAAGTTAATAATTGTTAATCTGTTCAACATACTCATCTTTGCTTTTCCTTTCAACAAAATAAAACAATACTGTAAATGCTATTTTACAATTCTTTTTAAATTAGCCTCCATTTTTCCAGGGCAGTGGATTTTTATCTTATCTAACATTCAAACTACATTCATAAGTTACCAATGAGCTCACTTATGTTCACTATAACCGGTTCTTCCACACTGGTTTGGCATTATTCTATTTCTCAATTTAGATGATTGCTAATGAGCATTCAGCTTATAATTATCCTTCAAGCAACAATAAATATGGTGTGCACTTTTATCATATATTCTCAATAAAAGAAAGGGGAGAATTGTCACATACTTTCATAGAATCTCCATTATACTTTTGCTTCTTTTGGTTAATCTAGCTTTCTCTGGTTCATGATATTTTATCGAAGGGGCATTCATTTTACCAGAATATTTATCCCAGTAGCGAATCTCCCACTAACTTCAGATGTTACCCAAAGACCACAGACAAGTGATTTTTCATTCTCTTCTTTGTCTTAAAAATAATAACATTTATTTCACAGTGAGACCTAGCTAAAATTTTCATTTGCAATTTTTTAACCTGTTGTTTTATACTCTAATAAAAATTTAACTATAGTTTTATGTTGCTTGAAGTTCTTGGCTCCACCCACACTAAAGTAGAGATTGATTCTGAATATTTTTTATATAAAGTACCTATAGAAAAATTATATTCTTACATTGCCAATCAGGTAAATGAATGGGGCAGCTTGAAGTTGGATAGGAGCAATAACTCAACTTTTCTTGAAGCACATTTACAATGTATCAAGGTATGTCACCCCAGTGTCATCAATGGAACACCTGTCAGGAAGCCTTGTCTTGTCAGCCAAACAAAAGTTTTCCCTTCTGTCATTTCCCTTAGTCTCATTAGAAGATCGTGAACAATCTTACTTGGAATCATTACACCTAAAACGAGTATGCCTGACAACTACTGACTTTAAGCTTTCCTACCTCTATGCCTTACATAAGCAGTGCTGGTTTGTTTGGTAATTGGTTGGTTTTTTTGTTTGTTTCTTTGTTTTTCAAATGCCTGCCTTTACCTCTTTGCCTCCTCTCCCTGAGTGGTGGGTAGGGGCAGGAATTGTAGCAAACTTAAAAAGTACTATCTACATGAAACAACCTCCGTAAGTTTCCTAAATCAAAATCAACCACAATTTCACAATGCAACTCATTAATTGATTTCTCTTAGTTCCCTTAGTTCTAATGAGATCTTCATTGCACTCACAACTCACAATTTTAGGAATTTCCTTTAGTATTATCTTTCTCATTTCCCCAACTTCCTAACTCTCTTCAATGAGTCTTCTGTGCTCCATCCCTGAATAGCTTGTGCTATTTTTTGTTGGAGTCACTGCAAACAAACACCACCATGTCCAGTTCTGCCTCTGTCTAAATTATTGTGTGTATTGCTACAGAGTGGCCTTCCTTAAACTTACACTGGATTTCACTTCACTACCTAACTGACCACTGTCCCAATTTGTTTGCAGCTGAAGATTGTGGAACTTCCAATCCTAATATCCAGATAGTTCCAAACAAACTCTTCAATCCCTTTAAGTTGGTATATTAAGTTCTTTTTTATTTTCCCCACACTATCTATTTAGCCTCAGTTCTCTGTCTGTTCAACCACACACATACATACATATACATCTTGTGGTCATGCCAGCTTGATCAAACTACATTCAGTTCTTTAAATGAACTGTACTTTGCTCCTTTACATCTTATTACCCTGATACATTGTGTCTTCTTGACCTAGAATACCCTTCTTATCTGGGCCTCCTGGTAAAGCCTTCATATCATTCATCTAGATCAGTAGTTCTCAATCTTCCTAATGTTGCAACATTTTAATACAGTTCCTCATATTGTGGTGACACCTAACCATAAAATTATTTTTGTTACTAGTTCATAACTGTAAATTTGCTACAGTCATGAATTGGGTATCCCCTGTGAAAGGGTCATTCAACCCCCAAAGGGTTCATGACCCACAGGTTGAGAATCGCTGATTTAGATGTTTTGAAATCTCCTCCTCCTCCTTCTTCTTTTCTTCTTTTTGCTGCAGTCACTGCACATGCATACACTGGCTCTTAATTCTGTCATTCGCTAGAGGTTGAGCACAAGGTCTGTCTTTATACATGTATTGCTTAGAACAAAGTCTTGCAGAGTGAGTGGTCAATAAATGTTAAAGAAATAGAAGGGGAAGGAAAGGTCTGGAAGGCAGTACATGAAGTAGGGATGGAGGAGAAAGAAATAAAGGTTAAAGTATATCAGAATCATTTGGGTACTTCTCAAAATGCAGATTCCTAGGTCACTTCCCAGAATTTCTGGGGACCTGGGTATTTGCAGTGCAGCATGTCAGCTGACTCTTAGGCATATTAATGTTGAGGAACTGTCAATCTATATAATGAAGGAGACTCATCACTTTAGGTAAATAATACTTCATCTGTCAAATGAGGATTACAGTGGTAACTGCCTCCTAGGATTGTTATGACCATTAAATATGATGCATGTGAAGTGCTCATACAATGAATTATGCTTGGAGGTGTTCAGTACATATTAGCCAGCATTGTTTCTAGTCTCTGAGTTTCTGTGAGATAAGAACATGTCTATTTAATCTCTTCATTCTTGTTAGTATTTTAGCCACCACCATAGAAACTTACAAGCTCTTAGCAAATTGAGTCACACTGAATTTTCATTGATTTTGAATAAGCTCCTTTCCTGTGTGGGTCTTAGTCAAAAGAGGGAGTTGGAAAACTAAAAATATGTCATTTAGGCCAAGATTTTTGACAAGTATAAAGATGACCAGAAGACAATTACAGGAATATTCTTGTACAAAGCTGACAAAATTCTTCATAAAATGGCAAAAACTTTCTGGTAAGCATTTCAGTACCATAAGTATCAAGAGCGTTAGAAATGTTCAGCTTTTAGGGGTCAATAATAAAATTACTATTTCTAGGAACCCATCTTTCATAAATTAAAAAGGCATAATTCTTTTCAATATGATGTTTTAAAACACAAAAATATCAGAGGCACATACACCAGAAAGAACATACCTCGTGATCTCAGTGCACTGGGGAACTAACTACACAATTTACAAGTGCTTTTCAATATGCTAACAATGAGTGTTTAATAACACAGGCAAATATTTATAGTGCGTTAAGTGAAAAGGAGCATTTATAGTTTTAGTTTGATAGTTTCAAAAACGGAATACATCACAAAAAAAAACAACAGCAACCCAAAAGCTAGAAAATAAATCCACCAAATATCACCAATGACAGAACCATCAGACTCAAAGCATACTGCCAGAGTCAATGCTAACTTAGAACGACCCTGTAAGACAGAGTAAAGCAGCCCTCCTTGGGTTTTCTGAGTCTGTATGTCTTTACAGGAACAGACAGCTCCACCTTCCTCCTGAGAAAGAGTTGGTGAGTTCAAACTTCTGACCTTGTAATTAGCAACCCAGTGCAAATAACCTACTGGGCCAAGAAAGTTCTAAACCATGTGTGATATTTATTTATTTCTCTATACTTTTCTGTGCTTTCCATAATTCTAAAGTAAAATAAAGTATATGTTTAAATGAGATACACTTAAATACAAACAAAATACATTGTTTAAAGTAGATGAGACTGCTCCACATAGTAACAGAGGACAGGCAACTCTTTTCTACTCTTTCCAAGAAGTTTAGCTAATTTTTTATTATTGTCCATAGAACAAATGTAAGATTGCCCAGTGGAGATGGTAGCTGTGTTAGTCTGGGTCAACAAGAGAGACAAATTTATTGACACTCATGTGTAAGAGAGAGTTTTATATCTAAGAGTAATTGTATATCAAAAAAACATTGCAACCCAGTCCAGATCAAGTCCAATATTAGTCCATATGTCCAATAATAGCCATAAATCCCTCTTTAGACTCATGCAGTACATGCAATGAGGCTGAATGCAGGAAGATTGCAAGCCAATTGGTAGAAAGCCTTGTGGATCCAGTGGCAGTGGAAGCATCTCAGCACAGGCACAGGTCTCCATATGATTCCTTCAGCTCTTTGAGTGTACCAACTACAGGAAAAGGAAGGCAGAGAGACTAGGTCTAGTTTCCAGTGAGCTACTTCCTTGTCTTCTTTGCACCTCAAAATATGGTCATCAAGCTGCAACCTGATTGACAGAATGGACTCTATCCCTTAGCCCAAGGTGACAAGAGATTATATAATGGCCACAGTAGGTGACGCTGAACCTCAGGAATCAAGAATGCATGGGGGTAAATTTTGCCTCTTGTACTGCAGACCTGGGGAGGAAGAAGGCATTAGCTTGGAAAGACCAATAGGTACAAAGAAAACAAATAAAAGAGCTTGTTCTTTCTGGCTGAAAGATGCATGAAGGGGCAGCCTAGGAGGACACAAAGTCATTTAATATGATGTTCTATTCAGAATCTACACACAAAAGTTCTACTGATAGTTCATAATGTCACCGATACATTTTGGGGAGGTGGAGGGGGAGTCACATGTGACCCAAGACTGCTTTGTTCTCTAGGTAAGCAGGTGAATGTCATTTTTAGACAATATGTCCCTGTAGACAATAACTGCTCTAGTGTAGCTGAACAGCACAAAAAAAAGTGTGACTTTAATCCAACCCTTGCCAGAAAGTTGTTATCCTAGACTTCCAAAATGGCCAGGTCATAATGAAGCATCCCAAATACCCCCCTACCATAGGATAATATGAGAGAAGACTAAGTAGGATGCTGTCTCTTTCACCCCTATACTTGTGTCAGTGAAGATCAAATGGGGAGCCTACTATCCACTCCCATGCAGGACCTACCCTATGATATCATGGAGGTTATGTGAGGAGTCCAGAAAGCTATTCATATTGGTCCAATAGGAATCCAGCACCCCACAGTTTGACCCAGTAGTGATGTCCTGCCACATTTCTATGGTGTCTATGGAGATGGAATCAAGAGCATGACATCCACCCCAAACTGTCAGTTAATGAGGTGCTTTTCTCTATGAGGAAGTCTCAGAGGAAGGCAGCCCAGATGTTTATATAAGACCCATAGCTTCATAAAACCTAAAATGCTCAAGTTTCAATTGAAGAAGAAAGAAAATCACAAGTCATACCAAGACTCAAGAACCTCACAGACCAAGCTCTCATACTGACCAAAGATCATCAACAGATGGCAACTTTTTCACTAGTTATGGGAAGCATGCTGGGAACAAACGTAAAAGATAGCACTTCAGCCAAGAAATAAAAGTTATAAAGTACAATCAAATGGAAATTTAAAAACTGAAACATGCAATAGCTGAAATAAAATTCAATGACTGAGCTAAACAATAAGATAGAGATACACACAGAAAAGAAGCACTGAAATGAATAACAGATGAATAGAACTACCCAATTTGAAATAAAAAGAGAAACAAGATAAAAAATAAAAGCAAGAGCAGAACCTCAGGAATTGGCAAGACCATCAACATGTCATCTAACATTTGTGTCACTGAAGTCTGACCAGATGAGATAAAAATGACATCAGGACTGAAAAAAGTCCTCAAAGAAAAACTGACATAACACTTCCCAAATTTGGGAAAAGGCATAAAGCTACAGATTGGAGAAGCTAAGGGACCCCCCAAAAGATGATATACTGAAAGAAGCCTACACCAAGTGATCTTGACTTCTGAAAGCCTGAGGCAAAGAAAACTCCTTGATGGCAGCCAGAAACATGGCCACACAACTACAGCAGCAGTGGGGTGAATGGCTCCTCTGACTGGGGAGTTCCCATCAGAGGAAAAGGACCACTTTGTAGGCACTGAAAGAAAAGACCTGCCAGTCCAGAATCCTACATACCATCATGAAAGCAGCCACCAGGCATAAGGCATAATTCATTCTCAGATGAAGTTTGTAGCCAGCAGGCCTGTACATGTGAATGGACAAAATAAATTTTGTAGATAGAAAGGGGAATTGAACAAAGGGAACTTGGGATATCAGAAAGGAAGAAAAAACATGATAAATAAAAATAGATAAAGGCAGTATAAACTTTTCTTCTTCCCTTGTTTTTAAAATTAAGCTAGACCATTGGAGAAGAAGGAATAAGACTCTTTAATGAGTTCTGAACCATATGTAGAGGAGGTTTTTTTAACACAATTCTGTTACAAGCAAGGAAGGGTATGTGGAGCAATGTTTGGTAACCTTTTTGAGTTTCACTAGAAATTACAAGCAACACCTGTAGCTTGTGATATGTATCATGTAACTCTTGGAACAATCAATAAAATATATACTAATAGATGCATTCAAAAAGGCTACAAATTAATTAAAGGTAATTCAAAGAACTGTTTATCTTTTTGAAAGGCAGGGGAAAGAAAATAAATACTGAAAATGTTAATAGAAGACAACAAATTTAAATGGCAGCTAACAAGCTTAGCATATCAATAACTGCATAAAATATACAATGATCTCAATACAGTAGTTAAAATATAGCTATTGTCAGAGCATTAGATTGCAAGTCACACATTCAGTGGTTCCAAGTCAGTAGCTGCTCCTCTGAAAAAAAAAAAGACCAGTTTTTTCCTCCAGAAAAGATTTACAGCCTCAGAAGCCAGAGGCAATTTTCCTTTGTCCTGCAGGGGCAACTGTGAGTCAGATTCCACTCAAAGGTGGTGAGTTCTGTTTAACCATTCCTGGAAGAAGTCTGAGCTCTTCTTTTTCTTTTTTTCAATCATTTTATTGGGGGCTCATACATCGTTTTCAACAATACGTAAGTAAATATACTGTGCCAAGCACCCGCACATGTCTACTGCTATTATCCTTCTCCAATCGTCAGCCTTTTCCCTTGATACTCAGGTATCAGCTTTTCCATCCCTTCCCCTCTTCCCTGCTCTCTCTTCCCCACCAACCCTCAATACTTTATACATTGTTATTGTTCTGCCATATCTTACGCTGCCTGACCACTCTCCCAACCCACTCCTTTGATGTCTGTCCTTCAAATGGGAGCTTATGTGTATCCTTGCATTTGGTTCTGTCTCTCTACCCCACCTTCTCTCTATCCTTCCAACATCTCCAATCTAACCATTGGCCCAAAGGGGCTCATTTATCTTGGTTTCCCCATATCTCCAGCTCCTCGCTATACTAGTGTACCTTCTCCAGTCCATCTGGATTTGTAAGGTAGAGTTGGGACCATGATGGTTGGGGGTGGGGGGGAGGAAGGCTTCAAGAACTAGAGGAAACTTGTATGCATCATCACTGCTCGGCTGCACCTTGACTGGTCTGTCTCCTCCCTGTGACTTCCCTGTAAAGGACTGATCAATTACCCACCAGTGGGCCTTAGATCCCCACCCTGCTCTCCCCCTCATTTATAATGATGTGATTCTTCTTCTTTGATGCTCAATATCTGCTTCCTTTGGCCCCTCTTGATCACACAGACTGATGTGCTTCTTCCATGTGGGCTTTGTTGTTTCTGCGCTGAATGGCTACTCGATTATCTTCAAAGTCTTTGAGACCCCAGGCATCCAATCATTTGGCACCATCGTTTCTTCTACTCTGTTTGCCTCTCCATTTGTCTTCAGTGATATCAGGAGTCAATTGGTCCATTGATTTTGATTTTTGTTCTTTGATGCCTGATACCTGATTGTTTCAGCACCTCATTATCGCACAGGCAAGTGAGCTTCTTTTATGGTGGGTCTTGTTGCTCCTGAGCTAGATGGCTGCTTGTTTATGATCAAGTCTTTAAGACCCCGGATGCTATATCTTTTGATAGCTGGGCCCCATCAGCTTTCTTCACCACTCTTGCTCATGCTCCCACATGTCTTCAGTGGGCACCGTGGGGATGTGTGCACACAGTGATATGTGTTCCCCCTCTCCCCCCATTTGGTGTCTATTGACTAGACCTTTCACCACTTTCACCTCCGTGTGGCCACACTGGCAGTTGTGCTTTTTCTGTGTGGGTATGGTCTCTTATCAAGTAAATCGTCTATTGTTTATCTTCAGGCTTTCAAGAAGCCAGATATATCCTTTGATGGCTGGGCACCATCAGCTTTCTTCACCACATTTGCTTGTGCACCCATTTTACTTTAGAGATCGTGTTGGGCAAGTACAAGCTCTTCTTTTTACACTACATCCATCATTCTGACTCACATTTGACTCACTCTTTTC
Source organism: Nesogale talazaci (assembly GCA_004026705.1). NCBI lineage: Eukaryota > Metazoa > Chordata > Mammalia > Afrosoricida > Tenrecidae > Nesogale > Nesogale talazaci. The sequence continues at coordinate 183,393 of PVJH01000640.1, forward strand.
CTTTTAAGTCCTCTTTGAGCTTTAGAAACAAAAAGAAGTCTGAAGGGTCAGGTCAGGGCTATAGGGTGGATCAGGGAAGGTTGCCCAATAAAATGATTGTAGGACACTCCTTACTACACACAAAGACTGAGCATTCGCATTGAGGTGATGGGGAAAACTCCTAAGTATAATTTTCCTGGAATTTTTCTCATCATTGTAGCTTTTCTGTTTCTTAAAACTTATTCACCATAAGCCTCCATGATCATCCTATGTCCCACAAGAAAAAACTATCAAGATTTCCCCTAAAGAAACTCAGAAACAGTTACATCACCTTCTGAGCTGATGGGCTGACTTGAACTTTACTGGCCCAGCAGATTCCATCAGAAGGTACTGTTTGAATTGGACCTTTTTTTGATGGCATATTCATGAGACTAAGAAAAAGAGAAAGTTGTCTGTGACCATCCCTGGATGCTAGAGGAGGTTAAGCATGGTTTGCTTCACATGAACCAGTGCATGCATGAACTGGAACCCTTGCAGTAATACTCTTTGTGACTCACCGTCATATGATGACAAAAGTCAATATGGTAAGAAGACATAAGAATTCAAAATGTCTACACATCAAACAACATAACTTCAAAATGCAAAAACTGAAAGATGTAAAAAGAGAAATGGGCAAATCTACAATGACACTCTAAGACTTCATCTCTTGTCCCTTGATAACTAATTGACTAACTCAGCAGAATATCAGTAAGTACACCCTCAGCCAATTGGATCTAATAGTTGTTTACACAAGGGAGCTTCAAAAATTTCGTGGCAAATGGAAATGAAAGATAATGAAACTTCCCCAAAACTTCTGATGTTTTCTAACAGAATACTCCACTCAACAATAGCAGAATACACACTCTTTTCAAGTGGTCATAGAAAATGTACCAAGATAGACATATCTTATGCCACAAAGAAGAGATTTTACAGAATCGAAATCATACAAACTGCTTTAAAGCACAATGAAAGAAAAGTAGAACGCAGTCACAGAAACACAGCACGAAAAAATCCAAACACTTAGATATGAAACAACACACTTCTAAATTATTCCTGGCTCAAAGAATAGTTACAAGAAAAAATAACAAGTAAGTAAATCATTGGGTTAAATGAAAATATAACTTACTGAAATGTTAAAGCAATGCTAAAGCAGTATGTAGAGAGAAATTTATAGTACAAATACATATGTTAGAAAAAGAGAGTTTGAAATCAATAATCTCAATCCCTCCCTTGAAAGCTTAGAAAAACAAGAACAAAATAAACCAAGCCAGGTAGAATGAAGAAATAATGCAGAAATCAATGAAATGGTGATCTTAACTAGAAAAGCAATTTTTGCAGAGGTTATTATCAAATTAAGAGTTTCAGTATAAGATCATCCAAAAATTATACCCACTGTTATCAAGTCAATTGTAACACATGGATATCCTAAGTAGAATTTCTAAGGCTGCAAGTGTTTATAAGAGCAGGGCAAACTCATTTTTCTCCCTAAGAGTGACTGGTGGGTTTGAACCACCGACCTGTGGGTTAGCAGCCCAACTCGTAACCCACATTACCACCAAGGTTCCTTTGAGGTATTCCGATAGGCTCTAAATACATGGACAAATGAGAGATGGACTAAAAGAATGAAATACAGAGAAGAAGACCATGTGTGAGACAGAAGCAGATATTGGAGCTATGCTGGAGCCAAAAACATAGAACACATCTAAAATCATCAGATGCAAGACAGGCAAGAAAAGCTTCTTCCTGAGAGTTTCTGGAGGAAGTGTGGCTCTGCCAACACCTGGGTTTTGAAATTTTTGTCATCCACATCTGTCAGAGCATGCATTTTTGTGGTTTTAAGCTATCTAACCTGTGGTACTGTTTACAGCAGAAACCAAAATCAAATACAACTGTAACCAATCCACCTATCTGTGTGTATACAGCGAAACCTGTAAGAATGTACATTTGCCTGACTGCCCTGTTTTTCCTGGTCTTACAGGTGTTCCGCCTTGAGTTTTCAGTTTTACAACGTTTCCATTGTTCTCAGTTAACAGAAGTCATTTGCAGTCCTTCTCTACCAGTATCTATTTACACAAGTGTCATCTTTTATAGGTCTTACATCATTTGATAGCTTAAATGAAATAGACTCATTCTGATAAAGAACAAACACACAAATACTCACACCTGCAAATGAAATGGTAGCTTGAATAGCCCAACAACTTTAGAGAAAGGTAAATACATGCTTGTTGAACTCCAAGTTGAGAAATCTTGAAGCCAGAGAGTTTTACTGGAAAATCCTTCCAAGTGGTTAAACAAGAATAGTGTCAATTTAATACAATCTCTCCTCCCCCCGCAAAAAAAAAACAGAAAAGGAGAGAACATTCCCCAAATTGTTTTATGGGGTTGGCATTACTCGGCTAATAAAACTAGACAAAAACAATTCAAAATAATAAAATAATACCAAAACAATACCTGCAGATCCAAACCCCTAGGGATATAGAAGCAAAAATATTTAAGAATATATTAGCCAACTGAATTTAGAAAAATGTGACAATAACTCATGTGGCAGTCATGTGCTTATGTTAATTTTATAATTGAAATGTAGGGGTGTAGTCTGGCCTGTTAATCAGGAGAAAGCCATTGAGTAGCTGATGAGGCCTCTGTGTGGGCATGGCTTTCACCTGAGACTCCCGGGAAATCTCGCGGGATTTCCCTCGTGAAGATGAGAAGCTATCTTCCCCAGTTGTTGGGAGTTAGTTTCAGAGATGATTAATCACAAGCAACACAGAATGGCGGTGGCTGGGGGGCTGGAGTAGCCAGTGGAGAGACCACATGGCTTTGCCCTGATGAAGACAGACCTCTGAAGCTGGAGTGGCATGCTGTTGATGGACCTGAGCCCTCGAAGCAAGGAGCCATGGGGAGACCCCTGCCAGCGCCAGAATTCTGCACCCACTGACCTGTGACTTCCTGAGTCAGAAGCAGACTTTATAGACTGATTTCGGGTATATGGGCTATTATTGGACTTATGACTTTGCACTGGACTGGATTTGGATGCCTTTTTAGGGTCACATTTCTTTTGTATATAAACCCTTTCCTTATACCTAAATGCATGTCTCTGAAATTTGTTCCTCTAGTCTACCTGGACTAACACACCTCATAATATTGCAACCTGTCCAAATGGGATATATTCCAGGGATAGAAGCCTGGTTCAATAATTGAGAATCAATCGATAGAATACACATTGCTAACAGACTGAAAAAGGTAAAAGTCACCGAATCATTAACTAATAAAGAAAACTACTTGAGGCTGAGCCCCAGTGGTGTAAGCGGTTGAGTGCGGGATTGCGGCCAATTCAAATCCAGTGGTGATTCTCAGAAGCAACACTGGGTAGGTCCCACGACCGTGGCAGTGATGCCCAAAAAACAAACAAACAAAAAAAGAAAACTATTTGATAAGATTTCAACAACTGTTTATGATAAAAAGTTAGGAAGAGAAGAAACCTTTTCAACTTGAGATAAAGTATCTACAAAACATCTAACATTTTTGACTAATGATTAAAAACAATGTTTTTGAAAAACAAGGATTTCCACTCTCACCACTCTTATTTAACAAACTACTGAAACTTCTAATTAATTGAGTATGGCAAGAAAAAGAAGTAAAAGCTATATGGTCAGAAAGGAAGAAATCCAACTGCTTCTACTTGCAGATGATATATCATTGATGTAATAAATTCCAGTGAACCTACTAAACTACTCCTAGAACTAATAGATGAGTTCAGTAACTACCCAATAAATACAAGACAAACATGGAACAACCCATTGTATTTTTGCTTTTTAGCAATGGACATAGAATTAACAAAGTAGTACCATAAATAAGCACACAAAAATTAATTCTTAACATTAATGTAATAGAACACATACATTACTTGTGTGCAAAAAAATAACAAAATTTTTATAAGAGACATCAAAAATTTAAGTAAACAGAGACACTATGCTCATGATTTAGAAGATTCCATATAAGTAATTGTTCATTCTTCCCAAGTTGATAGATTAAATAAAAGCTTATCAAAATCACCATAAGACTTTTGTACATATAGAGACAAATATGACATAGAGACCAGACTTATAAAATGTATATTAAAATGTAAAAGAACTAGAATATCTAATCAATTTTATAAAAGAAAAATAGTGAGAGGACTAAGTCTACTTATTTCAAAACTTACTGGAAAGCTGTGATAATCAAAATTGTGGAGCTGAAGCATTGGTGAGGAGATAGATACAGATCAATAAAACAGAATAAAAAAACAAGAAACAAACCTACACAAATAATCCTAGTTGATTTTTGAGAGAGGTGCAAAAGCAATTAAAAAGAGGAAAGATAGTCTTTCCAATCAATGGTGCCGGGTCAATTTGACAATGATTGAAAGGCAGAAACAGTGAACTTTGACTTAAGCTTCATTCTTTATACAAAAATTAAGTCATCATGGGTCACAAACTTCAATGTAAAACAATAAAACTATGAAACATAACTACAAAACAAATTTTAAAAAATAGAAGGAACCCTTGGTGCTCCAAACCTAAGCAAAGTGTTCTTAACCTTAGCATTAAAAACACAATGCATACAAGAAAAAATTGTAAATTGGATTTCATCGAAATTAAGGTTTTTTTCTATAAAAGACTTATGAAGGGAAGAAAAGATGAGCTGTACGATTAGAAGAAAATATTTGCAAACCACATATACAATTAAGCATGAATATCTAAAATAAAGAATTCTCAAATGTCAACAGTAGAAATAACAAATATCCCAGTTAGAATATGGGGAAAGGCATGAAGGTCTAGATGGCAAATAAACACATGAAAAGGTAGTTAGAAAAAATGCAAATTAAAATCACAGTGTTCTCATACTGTGTAGGATAACTTTAAAAAATCACAATGGTGACACTGCAAATATTAGCAGGATGTGAAGTGGATCATTCAAACATATTGCTGGTGAGAATGTTAAATTTTACAACTCCTGTGGAGAGCAGCTTGTCAGTTTCTTTAAAATCTTAAAGTATAACTACCACTTATACTCATGACCATTTATCCCAGAGAAGTGAAAAATTAAGCAAACAAAATTCTGCACACACTTGTTACAGTAGCTTTGCTAAGAGACTCAAGGACTGGCAAACCCACAGGTGTCTTTTGTTAGGTGAATGGTGGAGTAGCTCTGTGAGTCCACCACATGGAGTACTTACTACTTATTACTCCACATACAAAGGAGAGTCACACACGGCCCTGGGAGCAAGCTCCAGAGCTTGCTTAGTGTGGCAAGACAAACAAAGGCAAATGTCCCCAAAGTGTGCCACGTGTAGGGTGGAAGGAAAAATAGAGTATGTTTAATTGGAGAAAGATGTCTGGAAGGATGGAGATGGAAAATACTTGGGAATAGTTTTTAAATGCTTGCCTTGTTGACCAGGAAGCTCGTTTTTGTTTTATGGCCCCAAAAGACAAAGGAAATAGGATTAATCAGTTGAGTTGACTAAAGCATAATTCAACATAAGGGAGACGTGTTTTTAATGGTTAGTTCTCGAAGCTTAGAATACAACAGTGAATAGGTGATCAACAAACCCTCTCATGGTCATCAGTCAATGCTGACTCATGGCAGCCCCTGTGGGTTTCTGACTCTGTATACACCAGAGTAGAAAGCCTAGTCTTTGACTCGAGGAGCTGTTGGTGGTTCGAACTGCTGACCACGTAGACTGCAGCCCAGTGTGTAACCACAACCCCATCAGGCCTCCTCAATCAACAAATTATTAAACATTAAATTGAAAATTATGTCCTCCTAGGAGTGACAATATCCAACAAAATGTTTCACCCTTCAGGTTTGGAACTGAATTCACTCCTGTGTTAAAATAATTGATCATTTGAGATCAAAAGGGCAGCATTTAGCCAAGGAGAAAGTTCGGAAATTTAGAAAAGAGGGAGAATGGGAAGTGGAACTAAAGGAAGAAAGCGGGAGGAGTGCGAAGGTATTGCAAAGGAGAAGCTGAAATAATTTGTGTATGACATGTTGAGTGTGAAACTAATGGTCTTCTCTGAAAAACTTCACTCAATCACAATAACAAGTATAAATATACAAATAGCACTGTAATCTACGTATATTATTGTTATTTACATATATGGAAGATTTTTTTATTTTTACATATGGAATACATATATATATACATTCCAGTATTTATTTGCCTAGTCTTTTGCTATTTTCCATTGGTCAACTCAGTTGCACAGGGAATCTATAGGTAATTATTTCACTGTTGTTTAAACTCAAAGTAATTTTTTTTTCCTGCAAAAGACCTGTGTGAAGTTTGAGTTCAAAAGGGAGATGGTTGGCTTTTTCTCCCCATAGAGCAAAGAGCTCCACAATCGTCTTTCTTACAGCTAGAACCACAGGGAATAGAATTTTATACCAAGATAATAAGAATTCTAGTTTTTATTTATTTCACTTAGAGTAGAAGCAGCATGGGGAAGTTACATAGAGAACATTTCTGAAATGAAATCTAAAGGCCCACTAGATGATGGTTCCCATCATCCCTCTCACATCCCACACATGTCTGCCATGGTCAGAACTGATCCTTTATGTGCACACGAGGTCATTTGCCTATAAACCCTTTAAATAAAGAGAAGCTCTACAACCTCTGACTTCATACACACTCTGTCACTATATGATCAGGGTTCCGAGTAACAGAACTAGAGAACTGAAAATGTTAAGGATCATCTTAAATAACATTCAGACAACTACAATTCAGTTATGTGAGTTACCAAGCCAGAGTCTGTAAATCACACTCAGAATCAAAAACATATATCCATCTGATATCTGTTTTAGTATGGGCAATAATTAAATGTCATTTCAATAAGTTTATTGGACATTTTAATCCAAAACACCAGGGGGAACCTACATATGAAAACAAAAACAGTCAGTATAAATGTAAAACATCAATCAACCAGTTGTGCCAAATTAGCTTCATCTATACTTTTGATTGTTAACCCTATCCAAATGATTTGGACAATATTAAAGCCAGTGTATCGATTGCCAAAGGTCTTTCATTTTTTAAATAGTTTTATTAGCATATGATTCTCATATCACACAATAGTTGTCATATTAAGAAAAGTTGGCAGTCATCCCCACAATCAATTTCAGAACAATTTCTTCTCATGCTCATTGTTCACTTTCCATTTCTCCCCACCTTCTCCAGCTATGTCCCTAGGTAGTTATTTATTCTGTTACTATCTCTATAAATTTACCTGTTCTGCATTTCACATACAGAAAATCCTACAAGGTGATTCACATCTGTCAATTATGATCAAAGGGGATTCATCAGAGGTTTAATCCATGAGGAAACCCTGAAAATGGATTTTGGGCTTTCACTGTCATCCATGGCCTTCTGCACACTGTGTGACAAGAATTCAAGCTATGTTACCATTCCATCCATAGGATTTGGATTTTATTATTTACAATCCTTGGATCACACAGGTTGATCTCCTACTCCCATATGGACACCTCACTTAGATGACTTCTGGTGTGAAAACAAGCTTTTAAAACACCACATACTTCATTGTAACAGAAAGAAAATATTGAAACCCAAATGGAGGTTGAGAATGATGGTGGTATAGGAGGAGGTATAAGGAAATACAGGAAAGAACTGAGGGATAAGGGGCATTTATAGATGTTTAAATACAAGTGTGTACATAGGTGTATATAATTATATATGATGAGGAGGAAAAAGATCAGTGTGCATATACTTAAAGGGTTTGTATTTGGACAGCAGATGGGCATTGGACCTCCACTCAAGTACTTCCTCAGTGCAGGAACATTTTGTTCTACTAAATTAGCATTCCATGATGTGCACCTCCCTGATCACTGAAAACAAATGTGTGCATAACCAAATGTGGTGAAGAAAGCTGATGGTCCCCAGCTATCAAAAGATGGTGCGTCTGGGGCCTTGAAAGTAAACAAGTGGCCATCCAGTTCAGAAGCAACAGAGCCCACATGGAAGAAGCACACCAGTGGTGGGACCAAGAGGTATCAAAGGGATCAATTATCAGGTTTCAAGAACTAATAATAATAACATTATGTGCTCACTTTCCTAATTTGATCACTGATGACAAATATGTGCATAAGCAAATGTGGTGAAGAAAGCTGATGGTGCCCGGCTATCAGAAGATGTAATGTCTGGGATCTTAAAGGCTTGAAAATAAACAAGACATCATCTAGCTCAGAAGCAAGCCCACATGGAAGCCCACATGGAAGCCAACCTGTGTGACCAGAAGGTGTCAAAGGAATCTGGTACCAAGCATCAAAGTACTAAAAATTATATCATTGTAAATGAGGGGGACTGCAGATTGGGGACCAAAGTCCATCAATAAGTGAAGCAACATCCTCTTACAGAGAGAGTGCAGTGAGGAGATAAACCAGTCAAGGTACAGTGTAAGAACGATGAAATACTCAACTTTCCTCTGGTTCTCAAATGCTTCCTCTCGCAAACTATCATGATCCCAATTCTACCATACAGATTCAGCTAGCCCAGAGGATGTACACTGGAGTCGGAAACATGGGAAATTTAAGATAGATGATCCCTCGGGACTACTGAGGGGAGTGGTGATACTGGGAGGGTGGAGAGGTGGTGGAGTAGAAAGTGGGCTCTACATATGACCTCCTCTCTGGGGTGCAGACAACAGGGGTGTGTGTGAAGGGACACATTGGACAGTGTATGATATGAAAAGGTAATAACAATTTGTAAATTATTAGGGATTTGTGGGGAGAAGAAGGGAGGAGGGGAAATATGGGGAGCTGAAATTAAAAAAAGAGAAAAAGAACTGGAGGAAAGGGGGAAAGAGAAAAGAGTTTATGCCAAGGGCTCAAGTAGAAAATATTTGGAAATGAATATAGCAACATGTATATAAATATGCTTAATACAAATGATGCATTGAATGTTATAAGAGCCCCCCAATAAAATCTATATTTAAAAATATATATAGCAAAATAATAAAATTTATAAATTATCAAGGGTGCATGAGGGAGGAGGGAGCAGGGAGTGAGGGAAAATGAGAAGCTGATACCAAGGGCTCAAGTAGAAAGCAAATGTTTTGAGAATGATGAGGGCAACAAATGTACAAATGTGTTTGAGATACAATGGATGTATGTATGTATTGTAATAAGAATTGTATGAGCACCAAATAAAATGATTTTAAAAATAAAAAAAACACCAGATGCTATTCTTTCTGATATCCAAGCACCATCTGGTTTCTCCACCACACTTTTCTATAGCCCCCATATCTGCAGTGATCACTTCATGAAGTTGAATATCAACTTGGTTTGAGGTGGAATTTAGTGTAAGCCTAAAATCCATTCAGATATCTATGGCTTAAATATGTCTCTGGTTCACTGTAGAGACATTATTATTTTATGATAGAAAGCATAACTGATTGCCCTGGGACATAAGGTAATTCTATTGATAGTTTCATTGATTTAGTCAACGGTATAGAATTTGAAGCATTATTGAGAAAGAGAAAATTATACAAGTATAGACCAGCTTCAGCCAAGGGTCTTTCTTGAATATTTCTTCTTCTGCTTAGAATATAGAATGGTACAAAGCATATCAGTCCAAACTAACAACAAGAAAAAGCCCACCCCCAAAGCCTACTGTCATGGAAAGAATTCTGACCTGTGTTGACACTGTAGAGGTCTTCCAAGGGTCTAAATCATTCTTTTAGACGACCTCATCTTTTTCCCCTGGAGTGGCTGTGGGTTTACAGCTCTGAATTTGAAGTTAATTGTCCAATACTTACCTCACAGCACTACCTGGGCTCCCCAACAACCAAGAGCAGCCCTATAAAATTATAAATTTCCCTGAACCCATCAAACAGCTAAAGTTTCAATTCAGTCAAGTAAATAAAATTCATAAACAAAAATAACAAACCTCTCTAAGAAGAAACATTGGAATAACATCAGAGAAAATGATGAAAGCCATACAAGATGGTAAGAAGAAACCAGCTAAATATTTAATAAGTTCTTAAGTATGGGCAGAGTGTCAATTTGTAATATCTGAGGGTCCTACGCATGATAAGAGTTCACCTCCACTTACACGTTTATCAGAAATATCCACTGGTGCTTATGAGAAAGACTAGGGCCTCAGAGGATCCCAGAAAAAGTATTCCCTAGAGATCCAATTATATTGGAGGAAGCTCATAGTTATAGACTGAAATCCCCTACCATTGCCCTGAAACCTTCTTTCCTATGATTTATGTTGGTAGGCTGGTGGCAAAAATCAACATGGGTCAATCAATTACTTCTGGGTAGGAAACACGCTTTTAGGACACAAGAAACAATTCACTGATGTGATTAGGAAGGACAGAAGCAAAAGCCCTCTACCACTTGGGGAAAGGCAGATTCCCATCCTGCTACCAGGATTTGACAATAAAACAAAGCCCAGAAACTGCTGAATGAGGGGCAGGAAGTTCCCACCTAAGATCAACTAAAGATATAAGATAGAGTTTGGACATGGGTAGCAGAGAACTCTCTCTATCACCACCATGAAGGACCCTGGTGATGGAAGAGTCACAAGTTCATCTGTGAACCACAGGTAAGCAGTTTGAAACCAACAACCACTGCAAAGGAAAGAGAAGAGGTTTTTTCTACTCCAGTGACGAGTTATGCTATCATCAATCCACAGGGGCAGTTTGATCAGGCCCTGCAGATTGGGTCTGAGTTGGAATGGACTCCATGGAGATGTGTTTGGATTGGATTTTTGGACCACCATCATGTGCCTGACGATGTCACCTGCTGGCCCCACTCATGCTAGCACTCTCCTCAATGAAATGAGACACTCCTAGTCCCAAAGGGGATCATTAAGACTTCCTTCTTTGTCTGAATGTTCTAACAAAATCTCTTCCTCACCAATGCCACATAGCAGTCTCCAGTGACAGATGGATGGGGCAGTGCAGGAGGTGCACGAGTCAGAAATCAAATACAGAAAAGCAGCATAGAAGATGAGAATGTAACCACTAAGCTGCCATTGCCCTCACACGAGATGCCTGGCTCAGAGAGATAGATAAGCATAGCCCAGGTTATAGGAAGAAAGAGCACTTTGGGGATACCAGCATGCAAGAATGGTTGAAAACTGAAGGACATGCAGGAGATCCAATCCCAGCACCTGTAACCCTTCTCATTCTACGAATTTAGGGGAACTACCTGTTGTTTTTATTAAAAGAACCTTGGAGGTTTCCTTTTTCACATTTCAAAATGAACTCTTATGTAGCAAATGGTCATTAAACTAATATGCATTAATTCTGGCCTATTTAGAAGAAGTTTTCATAAAAACCTAACAGTTCATAGAGGACGGTGGTGTGCTAAACACAAAGTCAACAGTCTGAAACCACCAACGGCTCCACAGGAACAAGATGAGGCTTTCTACTCCCATAGAGTTATACTCTCAGAAATTCTCATGAGCAGTCCGACCCTGGCCTGCACTGTCTCTAGGAGCCAACATCAATTCAATGACTGTGAGTTCGGGAAGGCAGTTAAGAGTAGAAACCTTGGAGTCAATTTGTCTAGGGTCAAATCCTGGTTTTGTAGATTAAATGATATAATTGTTCACCACCTCCATTTGTGAAATTGGGCCTAATAATACAATTAAGTAAGTAAAGGAGAGAGAAATCCGTAACATTTGTACAAACTCTCCAATTTGCCTTCTCAGTCATCTACTAAATAAACTCAATGTAGCATGTAGACATAGGTATGACATAAGATGTGGGCCTTGCAACAATAATTCCCTCTCTATTTTGAGAAAAGGATGAATGTACTATTCTAATGTGAAACTACCAAAATAGGAACTCAAACCTAATGCAATAAGGAAATAATTGAGATCAAGGAGTCCCTAGAGTCCAGTGACTAGAATATAAACCTTGATTATAAACCAAAACCAAACTCACTGCCACATAATGAATTTCTACTCATAGGGACCCTGTAAGGCAGAATAGAACTGTCCCTGTGGATTTGGGGGAGCAAAAAACCCTCATCTTTCTTCAATGGAGTGACTATTGAGTTTGAACATTCACCTTCTATTTAGCAGCCCAACACAAAATCCACCAGGGCTCCTCCCAGATTATGAAGGTAGTCAGATTTAAGGTAAGGTTTGGGGGGGGGGGGGTTTCTGTTGTTGTTTTATGAATGGGCAGTATCCTAATGACCAGGTATCAACATGAAAAACTGGTCTGGTTGAGAAAGCACATACAGTGGACTCCATAACAACATTCATTTGAATTTATACATAATTTTTTCACAGTAAATATATTGGAAGATGTTTTGGATATTTGTAGCAATCTGAAAAAAAACTCACAGGCAAACCATGTAGCCAAGATCATTGAAAATTTTAAGAAAAGTATGTATGTTATGAATGCATAAAATTTATGTAGACCTTCATCCACTTTATTATGTTCTTTCATAAAATATATACAAGTCTATTATTGTTAAATTTTATTGAAACACACACACAAACACATATAGACCATTTTGGGCACCATTTGCAATCAAGAGAAATGTAAACAAATATAAAGATGTGGTGCTAAATCAAAGCTGTATGAAATCAACTGCAGTGCAAACAGTAATAATCCCATAGTCTTTGGGTAGATTGTAATTTCCAACCTCTGCATTATCAGCTTAGCACATTAGTTTCAGAATTATCCCTTAGAATTGGCTGAAAGAAAAAGTAACACAAGATGAGTTGACCTCCAGGCTAACCTATTTTATTGTGCAAAGCTGAAAGTAAATACACACTCCCTCAAAAATAACATCATTACTTTCTACACAGAAACAACAAATAACCATTTATATTTAAATGTTTGGGCTCTCGCTCTATCCCACCTTAACTCTTAGATCCCTTGTTTTGGGACTGACCTCAAAACCTTGCTTTTTCCTCACAATAGCATCATCAGTATACTGATTCTGAAAATTAAATACTTGAGTTTCAAATTTCTCCAGTCACGATTCCCCCAAGAACATGGTAATACTAAGACCATTTCAATCACCTAGGTCCACATGTGGGTGGTCACTGAAACCCCAGTGTCCTGACCTAGGGGACATCATACAATTCTGTAAAGAAAGCAGAACATCAGGTCTCTTTCCTGTTCTTGCTCCAAAGGGTTATATGGGGCACAATTACGATGACTGTCCAGAAGAGTAGCCTCAGACTGAAAGTGGATTTGGGGAAGCAGTGTCCTAAGCGACCTTTCAGCTTTAACCAGACTGTGATTTCAGGTGCTGCACCATGGTACCAAGAGTACATTCAGAAATAACTGTGAGCTGTGGAGTGGGCGACCCCATGCTGACTAGTCTCTACTCATGTCTGCAAGTCTCACCATCTCACCAGCTTTGTTGAAGGCCAAGTCCCTATGCTCTGTGGTCCAGATGACCCTGTGAGCTTAGCACTGGTTAATCATTCACCCCTTCATTCCACTTTAATTTACCCAGTAACAGCTATGGACTCCCCATTCTCCCTGAAACAAAAGAAAAATACAATTCTTTGGAAAAACTCGAGTTATCAATTAAATCTCACTGTGTCACAGTGATTTGATACATTTTATGTGTTAGGAAGAACTTCAGGAAGTCTCAGCATGGTTCCCAGAGTCAAAACCCACTCTAAGGATAGAGTAGAACTGTGGACCAGGGAGCTGGGTTTGAACCTCCGTCACTTTACCTACTGTGTCGCCAGGGGTCCCTGATTCCAAGCAGTAAAACCATTGTAATGGAATCAAAGGGAGATAAGCACACTTGCTTGAAGCTGTAAAGAGCATGAGCAAAATGGCAAAGCCAACACCAAAATGTTGGTCTTTAGTTTTATGCTGTGCTTGGTTTGTGTGTGTTCTTTATTCAACTCTCCACTGCTTCTTTTTCCATGATTAACTATTAAAGGAACATATCTAGAAATGAACAAAGTCAAGAGACAATATACAACTAAAGTTATGGCAGACACTTAAGCCATACATGGCCTGCCACTTAACCAAAGGGATGGACACATCATGGAAACGACCTGTGGTTCAGTTTCCTCATTTGCAAGATCAATTTCCCTTACGGTTGCAGCAAAGATGAAATTAATATATGTGACACTTTTATTTCAAGGTCTGGTTCATATCAATGGCCATCTAAGTATGTGCTGGTATTCTTTTGGTCTCCACTCCCAGTACATTCTTGTTTCTCCCTCTGGTCATCAAATGGGACCACAACCTGTCTCCAATGGTCAATTTCTACACAATACAGGCATTCTTATGTCCTCTTCAGCCTGCTCACATCTCCTCTCTCACCCACAAACTGTGGATTACCAAGGCTCTCAAATTCCTTCTCTACATAGCACCCTCTCCGATAAGGGTATACCTTAATCATGATCATCTCACCTGGCCTCTTTCAAATACCTTGGTACTAGTCCTTCCTCCAAACAACATAGCTGACAGCATGACACAACAGTCTTGAGAAGGCAAATCTGATCATGCAGTTTGCTTGTAAAACCTTCTAGTAGTTACTACTTAGAAAGGGAGGGCAGGGGTGGCTGCCCAACTCAAAGACTGTACCAACAATGTCACTGGATTGTACTTATAGAAACTCTTAAATTGGCTTAGGTTTCTCTGTGGTTTTTTTTTTCCTTTTTCTTTCTCAACTACAACAACCCAAATAGAGATAAAAAGCAAATTATTTTGAAGATTGAAGATAAAAGCTTCCAGTGCCTTCCCTCCTTCTGGTTCCTAAGCCAGCTCTGACCAATCCCAGTTTTACCCTCAAAGGTTCTAAATCAACACATCTGGAGTGAGGACTCAACATCTTTTTTTTCCTATAACCCCCATATTGCTTTGGTATAATTTTTCCAGGAACAAAACTTAACAAGGATACCAGACCGTAAAACATGTTAGGATGTCTTATTACAAAGTCCTTCACAATTGGCCTCAGCTACCATTCCAAAAAAGTAAAACATCATGATTCTGCTGGAGGTTTTCTTTCATTCAATTGCTTGTGCTCTGTATGCATGGACCTCATGTGACCCCGTTATATCATACTTATTTGCATCCTGGATACTACTGCCCCATACTTGCAAAACAGGCATGTCACCTATGGTTTCATGGCCTGTCCCTGGTGCTGCCCCCCATGCCTATTGCCATCCCCCAATCCATAATAAACCTGAGGCACTTCATTTTTATTTTGCACTGGGAGGCATAAATAATGTAGTCAGTCCCGCCTGATCCTTGAAAACCAAACTTGTTTATTACCCACTTAAAATTCCTTTTGGTGAGTGCAGATCATGGTACAGAGAAAAAGACCAAACACAAATACCAAAACTTTGAATAAATTCAGACTAATAGTAGTCCTATAAGACAGAGTAAAACGGGCCTTGTGGGTATGCAAGACTGTAATTCTTTTGCAGATGTTCCACATCTCATCTTTCCTCCTCAGAGTAGCTAGTAGTCTCAAATGTCTGACCTTGCAACAAGCAGCCCAAGTTCAAGCCACTAGGCCACCAGGGCCTGCTGGTTGCAGAAGGAGCTATCTGCCACCTTTGCCCAAACTTAGACTTAGACCCTTCTTGTGACCCATCAAGCCACCAGGGCCCCTGTGGCACAGCATAGAGGTTGGTAATTATTTGCTGAGTTCATTCACAAATAGATGAAAAGATAGAAAATGTATATTATGGAAAAATAGTGACTGATGGCTAATTACTTGATGCCAACTCAGAGTGAGCCTACAGAATGGGGTCACACAGGTACCTCTGTGAGTTTCTGTGAGTACCTCTGTGATTCATGACAGAAGTAGAAAGCACCATCTTTCTTCTGCAGGGTGGCTGGGGGTTGGAACTGCCAACCTTGAGGATTGAGTACCTAGTTGGTGGCGTAGTGGTTGGACTGAGATACAAAAGGTCACCAGTTTGAGCCCACCAGACACTACCCTGAAGAAAGATGGAGCTTTCCACGGTGGTCAGCAGTTACAATCTCAGAAACTCACAGATGCCACCCTAGGAGTTAGCATCAGCTCGATGGCAGTGAGTTTCACTCTTGTTTTGGTATTTTGTAAGTCTAATTAACTTAGGAAAAGAACCTCAGTTTGTGCTCAGAGGGAAGATTTGGAGCGCGCCAAATAAATGGCTTATCTTTTTCTAGTTTTCTCTTTACCTGACTCATCTCTTTGTGCTCCCTGTTGCCTCCTTGCCCTTCTCAGAATGCAAAGGTTACCAGAGCTGGCAATCCAATCTCATTGATCAAATACATGCCCTGAGTGCTTGTGCCAAGTCCTGTGCTAACTTTGGGGGGCAGTGGAAAGAGAAAAGGGAAGCAATGGAAAGGTGAATTAGACAGGGTCATTGTCCTCAACAGGCAATTCAATCGCATGCCTGCGGGTTTCCATCAAAGATGTATGGCTTCATGGGAGTTCTGCAGCAATGAATCGAGAAGAACGCCATTAGACTCGGTCCCTTGCCCAGCTTCCTGAACACTTCAACTGACAAAAGGTCTCCGCCTGAACACAAATCCTCCACTATGAGGTGTGTGGGCTGGCGAGTTAGCATGGGCAACACCTTGGAGGTGCTCAAGGAGCACAAGAAACAAGTGGCTATTATGATGGGGGAGGTGCTTTTGCTCCTGGGAGTTACAGAAGACAAACATTACCTATCAAAGTGAGCCAATAATTGGTGAGGATAAATGTCCAGAGCTTGTGTAGAAGGCATGACAGGGCACTCAAGGTACAAAGACTGCACCCTGCCCTGCTGCCATATTGCATCAGTCAGTGCAGCAAGGTTTTTGCTAAATTCTAACAAATGGCAGGGAAGTTTAAAATGAGCTTGCACAATCACTAGCTAATTGGTCAACTCACTTTTGTTGTTATATTGCCTAATTGTAATATAACGCTGATAACAACTATAAGATTTTAGGGAAAAAATATATATATGCCCAATAGACATATAGATATGTATTTAGCTTCACATTAAAGAAATATAAGACTGGTAGCTGTGAAGTATTCTAGCTTGACAGATGAGTTAACGCTAAAAAAGACAGAGTATTCAACATTGATAAGTGTGGAAAAGAATGCAAATATTTTAAAAAGTGGTTGTGGTTCAGAATACAATCTTTTGAAAAAGTAATGTGGATTTATGGTACAATCTTTTGAAAAAGTAATGTGGATTTATGTACCATGTTAAATTTAAAGTACATGTATACTTTGTTATAGCAATGAAATTTTTAGTATCATGTTCTAAAGAAATTATCTGACAAATAGGTAGAAAATGCATGTGTAAAGTTGTCCAGCAAAAACAAAACAAAACTCCAAACTGGAAAAAGCATAAATGTCCAACATGAGAAATTTAATTAATACAAAATAGTTCATCCAAACACAATTTAAACGTGAAAATATTGTTCTGTTATAATTGGCAAGGATGTCTATCCATAATATATTTCTAGATGTAATGAAAATGTGTGCTTAAAAAGAGGGGGGTATCTATCGAGGACTCTAATTTTTTTCCTAAAAACACACATTTATAAGCATGTGTGTACATTTTTTAAAGAATAGATGGATTGGTTTTATTTTTCCATAAGTCAACAAATGGATATTTTCAAATGCAATATTTGTATTATATTAGGACATCTATGGGAGGAAAAAAAGAGGCCATGAAGAAAGCTATATATATAAAATATACTGTGCTGGTAAATATTTAACAACCGGGCTTCAAGTGGGATAGATGGAAATTCTATTGTAGCATTTACTGATGTTTGTGGTAGATTTAAAGCTGCAAACATGATGTTACTCAATCTGGAGTTGGGAAGAAATGACCAGTACTACACCACTGCAGATAGCTTCCCATGATACAGATACAGCAGATGTCAATAAGTTCAACAGCCCACTTAATTTGAAAAGCCTCTCATATCATTATAAGTGTAAAGGAGCATCACAAGATGAGACTATTGATCACATTTTGGTGATAAACTTGTGGATCATGTTGACATTCTTCTTTAGACTCTGATACGATTTTTTCAATATTTTTACAATGAACATTGTTATCCTACATGATAAATCTTAGAGAAGGTTTTTATGAATCAGGCCATATTATAATTAAAGATAACTCTTGTTGATTTCATGGCAGTGTAAGCAGTGCTTGAATCCATTAAAACATGATCCCTGTGTTCAGTCAGAGTAAAAGGAAGGAAATTCTCAGGGTCTCTACAACCTTCGAAGAAGTGGAAGCATGTATTATCAGAATTCGAAGAGACTTGAGCTCTCAGTCAGTTATATTCTCATTTTATAAGGAAGGAAATTGAGTCTCAAAAGGCTTGGGTGTTTTCTTAAAGTAAGCACAGTGGAGCAATATATAAGTTCTTTTACATCATATAAATTAGACTCTCTAGCTCATGAATAAAAGTTTATAATCCTCATGCATCCTTATTTATTGAGAAAAGATGACCTCATCTATGTGGAGTAGTGTTTACTCAATTGAGTAATTATCTAATCCCTGACTCCTCTTAGCTCTCTTTAGATAATGCTGACTCTTCTCCAACCCTTTCTATTTCTTAAAACATTTCCACATAGATCATCTCAACTAATTCTCATAAGATACCTGTGGGGCACATAAGATAAGAAAGATCATTCCTATTTTACAGATAAAACAACTGAGACTAGAGTAGGCAAACGGCTAGCCCAGGCCTCAATCCCAATCACATTGCTCTCCTGCTCAGAGGTCCCCTGAGTTTTCTCTCTGATGTCTTTCTAAGATAGTCAACTTTTTGAACCTCCTTCAAAGGTCCTTTTCTCCCTTTGCTTCTTTGTGCTTCAAAAGAATTATTTCTGCCCTCAGTTCCTGCCTTCTTTTGCACCCAGGGAGAGAAATCTCAGGTCACCTAGAGTTGCTCCACATTGGCTGTTTCCTTCACTCTAGAACTGAGGAGAGACCAAGGCAACTTTAAGGCCAGGAAATCCCTGTTCTTTTTGTATTTAACATGACAGCTAAACCCTGGTGGATTGTTTTCTTCTGACATTTGATGCTCTCTCATCTCCATCATCAGAGGGATTACCTTTTCAAAGGTCTTTTGTCCTCAGTATGCATTATAAAGCAATAGACTGTAAGCAGTTCAATGTGACATATCTCCAGACATACTTAATCCCTTCTAAAAAGGGATTAACATTAAAATCACTGGACAGATGTGCCTAGGAAATTTTTAAAAGCATAAATAATATATCAGATTCTATGGACTCTAAGAAGAAAGTTCTCCTTAGCTTTTAAAAAAATACTGTCATTATTAGGGAAAGGAATATATTCTGTTAAGAGTACAACAGTGAAAGGTTATCAGATACAGAGGCAGACAGAGCCCCAAGCTGCATTATAATAGGCTTCAGGAGAGCATTATAAGGATGCACCCACTACTGATGCAGGCTGTAGAGGGAGGGAAGTTGTTTCAAACTTTGCCAATTGCTATCATGTTATCTCTGACGCATGAGGACCCCAGGTATGTCAGAGTAGAACTGAGGCCCACGGAATTTTCAGTGGCTACTATTTCACAGGTAAATCACTAAACATTTCTTTAACTGTTACTTAGCGGTGGCTCAGCCAAGTTGACAGAATACCTTAATCATCACAGCCAGCATTCACACCTCAGTATTTATTCATGGCAGGTATGTATGTCATTTACATATATCATTAATGAGCAAATTAGTCAGATGGTAGGGTTTGGTTTGGTTTTCACTATTGTCATGAATGTGATCTCTTGGTTAATAGATAGATGGCATGTAAGAAGTAACCATATGAATACCAACACCTTCCTTGAGACTTCTCACCAATTGACCACTCCCCAGAAAACTGTGTCCTTTACAATAGCAAAAGCCCTCTCTTAAGTGGAATTTCAGCTGCATCCAAAAGTAGGTTGTCACATGGGTGGGTTTTTTGTTTTGTTTTTCATGGTGCTGTGATGAAGAAAGAGTAACTTTTGATAAGCCTGCTTTTCTGAAAATGCAGGTTGGTTTCCTAGAACCAGGAATATGTAGAAAGTAGATGACTCATATGGAAGGACGCTGAAGAAAAATTGCAAAGGGGCAGAAAGTCACTTACAGGAAACACTCAGGTGTGTCCCAACCTCAAGATTTGAAGTAGGGGAGGGGAGAGGGCATTAGAAGAGCCTACCTTCTGATGACTTATTCAAAAAGTGGAGACTTTGTGACAGGATCATGAAATCCTCACTCTCTAAAGGAAGCACTGTGAGGAAGTCAGGGTGATATCCAACCCAACGTATTCCCAGAAGGGCATGGCTGACTGATCCTCTTGAATGATGTGAAGAGAAATACTGAGTCTCAAATCAAAAAGAAGGAAGGATATAGTGACACTAGCCACCTGAACAGAGGTGCTTTTCAAGTCTCAAAAATTTTTTCAGTTTTGCTAGCTGAAGGGTCCTAAAAGGTCCAAAAATGTTGTTGCTATAGGAACAGGTAAGCAGATTAGACTTGAAAGACCAGTTTAAGAACAAAGAATTTAACAGCAGGGTGAAGGCAATTAACCAAGAAAACATTTAAAGTAAATATCTTTGGGGTTTGTTATTCACATATTAATTCCAGGAAGATAAAATGCTATTATAGAATGAGAGCATCCCATTTTCACATCTTAATTACATCGTTACTGGCATAAGAGATGGTGAGTACACAATTACCACAAAGACCTTATGAAACTGAACTACCCTTTTCTAAGTGCACAGATAACAGTGTAATTGAGAAATACGGCCAGCCATCCAGCGAAAGCAGCAAGCTGCCCTGGCTTCCCCTAGAGTGCCCTGATGGCAGCGAGGGCGCAAAGGAATGCGGTCGGTAAGCAGCTGATACCAAATCCCCGAGAAGGCACCGAAGGCACCGAAAAGGGTGTAGGCTGAGCACTGCTGGTATTTTATGCGCCTTTCCCGTCTGTCCGACAGCCGCTGTGAAGACAGGTATGTGAACAGAGAAGGCCAAGACGCCCGCAGCAGTGTTCTTCCTTCTCTCCTGATAAGTCGCTTCCTCCAGGGGACCCGGCTCCCGCCAGGGTTCGCGGAACTGGCAATGACGCTTAGAAAGGCACTAGCTGGCTCACCAGAAAGTGACTTGGTGCAGAGTTCCCCCCTTTCTGTTTACTTCGGAAGAAAACGTTGCTTAATAAAATGAAGACAGTATTTTCTTTCCAGCAAATTTCTTCGGCCAGACAATACATTTATGAGGACAGACGATACATTTGTCTCACGTTGAACTGCAAAGGAGTGTGTGTGTGTGTGTGTGTGTGTGTGTGTGTGTGTGTGTGTGGTGTGCGGTGTGTACGCACCAGCACGAGTGGTGTGAGTATTGAGTCTGGGGAGTGGGAAGAGGGAGCTGTGGCTGGGATCTTACCATCTCATTCTCCTCTCCTTCGTTGAGGACAGCACGCTGGCCCTCCTCGAAGTGGTCCCCCATGACGACAGCTCTCCACCCTTCCTCCCCGGAGGTCCTGTGAGCAGACGCTTGCAGAACGAGAGCTGCACCCCAGCTGGCTGAGAGAGTTGGGATCCTGCCGACTCAGCTCCTTCTGAAGTGCACACCTTCTTTCTGGGCTCAGATGACCCGACTTGGCCAACTGAGCTCCGCCCACGAGTCACCCTCTGGGAGCAGGGACTCAGTGGGCCGCTCCCTGTTTACTACTTTCCCCACGGGGGGTGGGGGGTGAGGGGAGACGGGCAGCCCTCCAGAAGGAGGCTGCCCCCATGCTGTCACTTTGTCCCCAACTTCCAGAGAAAGAACTTGTGGCCTGCCCAGTGCCTACCAGCACAAGACAGCGGACTGCAAATTCGGCAGGACAATACCAAGTTGGCAGAGCCCTCAGAGGCCTGGGGAGGGGGAAGAGGACTCCCAAGTTCTTGATTTACTTATGGGGGAGGGGAGGGCTGGAGACTTGGGATTAGGGAGAGCCACTACCGAAGCTGTAGTTTCTTCTTCGTGAAGGAATTAAACAACTCTCACTCACTGCATTGATGAAAGGCAAAATTAGGACTAATCCCATTCAAAGTGTTCTCCGTACACCCACACCATCTGTGTAGGTGAGGGGAAGTGGACTTGTGTGGGGGATGACATTTACTCTTTTGAAAAGCATGTAGCAAAGGAACAGAAGTAGATCCTCACTATTCTATGTAGTCTGCTTTCATGAAACGATAGTTATGACCCTGAAGAAGTTCTAGAAATTAAGATTCCAGTGGCTATGCGGCAGGACTCAAGTTTTTGTTATAGTAATTTGGTGTGTGTGTGTGTGTGTGTGTGTGTGTTTGGGGGGGTATTAATTGATACATTCATTCTGTACATGTTGTTTGAGCATAGAAACCAGATATAAAAGCCAATCGATATTTTCTGCCCCCAGGGTGATGTTGAGATTCAAACGAGCAAGTAAGTGTAATAGAAGATCTTGAATAGAAGTCAAAAACAACTTGTGGCTGCCCCAGTGTGGGGAATGCACACACCTTGGCTGGGAGGGCACATCTGCGCTCCACTGCTCATCAGCCTAAGCCTTGCACTGTGATCATTCAACCTACTAGCGCCGTGTTCTTCTCGCCTGGTGACCCTCTGAGAGGATTGCCTCAGGAACGGAAGGAGAGATGGATAAGAGCAGCCTGCTCCACACTGATAAAATAGGAATCTTCAACTTAACAGCAGCTGTGCTGCATGCTGTGGATTGGAAGGAACTGGGTTTCACTTCAGAGCCGCTGAATGGAGTGAATGGTTAACACAATCAGACGTGAGTAAGGAGTTCAAGCCCACCTCGAGGCCTCTCAGAAGAAAGCTGGGGATCTAGTTCTGAAGAGGCAATCATTGTAAGCACCACTGAGCCCGCTTCTGTCCCAACATGCTTGAAGAAGCCCCCCTTTTGGGTCGGGGTCAAATTGGAACATTATCCTCTGTCCCTCCTCAAGCCAAATTGTATGTCCTTGGGAGCTGTCGACTTCGTTCTGATGCACAGCGCCCACCTGTGACATTGGGGCACGACCCCATAGAGCCTTCTTGACTGAAATCTTCATGGAAGCAGATCCCCAGGTCTTGTTTCAGATGAGCTACTGGTAGGTTCTAACTGCCAACCTTTTAGTTCTCAGTATAGTGCTGAAACGTTGTGCCACATGGACCCCTCCTTTGCGCCGGTATAGATGAAAAAGGATGATGACAGAGCCTTCTTCTTCGAATGTGTTCGAAGGAACAGTACCTGCGAAATTGTGCCGTTCAATGCAGTGACTTGATCTCCACAGTGTTAGCTCCTCTTCTCCTTCCAGCTGCACATAGCAGTTGGCACTGGCTCATACAATTAATTACTGACAGGACTAGGGCCAAGGCCTAAAGGAGACTCCAACAATCATCTCAATTACTAGGCTAACACATAGGTCATGACATTCTCAGATGGTAACCCAAAGGTTGGGGTGGGGTGGGGAGGGTTAGCCTCCCTAGCCCCAGAGAAGAAAGCCTGGATGAACTTACTGCAATCACTAAGTGCCCTCTGAAACACAGTTCTACGCTGACACACATGGGTGGTCTTGAGCCAGAATCCACTGCAAGGCAATGAGTGTTTGGTAAGCGAATCAGCCAGCGTGCTCTATGGGGGCTAGTATACATTTGTGCTCAGGGAAGATTCATGGGGAGAGAACATGGGAGGACCCTGGAGAAGAGAAAGGAAGAGATGCAATAGAGGAAGAAACTGGACTCACATTGGGAGTGGGGCCATAGGAAGAACGTCTGGTGGGAGAATCACAGTGTTGTCCAAATTGAGACCCCCCTTGGGTCATTAGGTGAATGTGTGAGGGGGAGAGAGCAGGACACGTGGCAGAAGAGGCAGGACAATATGGCTACCCCATGGAGGGGTCCAAGGTCATGCCTCAGTCTGGGCTTATCACACTGAGAAATATTAATACTCTAGGCTGTTGTTCCTGTTAGGTGCTATCAAATCGGTTCCAACCCGCAGTGACCTTATGCACAACAGAATAAAACTGCTCGGTTCTGAGCCATCATCACAATTGTTCCTGCGCCTGATGCCTGGTTGCAGCCCTTGTGTCAAGCCATCACATTGAAGGCCTTTCTCACAGTTATTGCATGTCCATCAACACACTTTCCCTAATCAGCCTCTGCTCTCCTACCAAAGGCTTAAGTGGTAAGCAACTGTCTTAAGAATGCTGATGGCAACATAGGTACAAATGTTTTTGACACATGGATGGATGTGTGGATTGTGATAATAGCTGTATGATCCCCTAATAAAATGTTTTGCCACAGTTCTTGCACATTCTCGATGCTTACTGCATAATTTAATATTTGACAGAATCTACACAGTTTCTGTGAACCCTCCCAGTCAAATCTATCTTCAAATTTTTGGAATATTCCTTTGGTATTCTTCTTTAGATGACTCTTTATTGTCCTTGATCTTTCCTGTTCGATATTACTACCCCACTCCCCATGTGTCCCACAAAACACCAAGGCGTTTGTTGTTCCTGCACACCATGTCGGCTCTGACTCACCACAATCCGCACTACAGAACAACACTTTGCCTGGTCTTCACCTTTCAAGAGCTTGAAGTTTAACATGCTCTTTTTTCAGCCCTCTATCAGGCAATGTTCTTGTGTAGTCCACAAGTTCTATGGCTAGATTTTAGAAGTAAATCACCAGATCTTTCTTCCTCATCTATGCTGGTCTGGAAGTTTTGCATGGATGACCGGTGGGTGTTTGAATACACAGTGACTTAGCTTCTGGCATCATAGCAACATTCAAGCCACCATGGTGCTACACACCAACAGATGAATTGTGGGGTTGTGGATTTGGTATGATCTGGGTTATAATCTTGACACTCTGCTGATACATCCCATTCACTCACTCATTCATATAACATTCGTTTGATTAATAGCCTAAGAGGCTAGGAACCTATACCATGAAGAAAACAAGTCCCCAAATCCATACTAAAAACAAATGAGTACCAAGAGTTTAAAATGAGTTAGACCAGGAAAGCTTCTTGGAGGTAGAGAATTATATCTAGCAGGCCTGGATCCATGATGAATGGAAAGACATTCTAGGCTTGAAAGACTGAGAGGCAAGACCTTGAGAAGGGCCTGCACAGGAGCACATTGTAGAAATGAGGGATTGCAATGCACACTGATAATTTAGGATAGAGAAGAAAAGTTGCTGTAGTCATTATCTGATTCCTACTCTGCACTTGCTTCCTTCCAAACACCCCATCCCAAAGAAAAGGAGAAAGCAAAAAAGAAGAAAATAAGTACCTGGTGATTTCCTAGCTAAGCCTCCTTTTGCTTATGGCAGAAGCTAGTCCTTGACAACCTTTTTGCACCTTTAGGTTCAAATAATAGATGTTAAGTAGAAAGCTTGGTAGTGCGGGAGTCATTGTCTGGGCTAGTGGGAGTGCCTATACTGCTCTTGCTTAGCCCATTGTCAATGGTATGAAGCTTAACAGTCATAATCTTTCATCAGATTGCTTCCTTTCATTTGAGAACTCCACAACACATTACCGACATTATTCCTTGCAACACTGCTGTGAAGTCGGGAGGTGAGTAATACCATTACCCCCATTTGAAATCTATAGGAAATGAGTCACAAAGAGGTTGCAAGATCTGCTCAAGGTCATGTGCCCCTCCAGGGAGTGGAATCTGGCTCAAGCACAATATTTTTGCCTTGTCATTACTGTGATAAGCTGGCTCATGCTCCTTCTTCAATTCTCATGACACAGATCTCATATTTGTAAAGCACTTTGAAATCTCCAGTTACAGAACATCACTAAACTCAAAAGGTTACTGCTATTGTTAATTACCTAAATCAGCACTAAGGTGTACTCGTTGGACAGCACCATGGTAAGCAAAGATATGAAGGTCTAAAGAGGAATTACCTACCTCAAGGTGGCGTGGAAAAGCTTAATGGGATTAATTAATGTTTGCAAAACATTTAGCATTGCTTAGATTAAAGGTCTCATACAAAGATATCAGGGCTTCCCATTAATTACAGAAGAAAAGAGGAAGGTAATAGTTGTGAGGGAGGCATTGCTGTCAACTATCCCTCATGCTAAGAGCGGACTCTTACCTTTTGAACACAGTTCAGGGTGTACCATTGCGCCAAGTTTGAAAGAGGTACCCTTGATTTCTATTATTCTCAAAAATATAAAAATAAAATGACATTCCTTTCTGAATCGTTTCAGGAAGCAGCCAAGAGCTCTAACTGCTACACCACCAAGCCTCCTCTGAAGCCTATCTTGGGTGGCAATAACTCCAGGTCACTGAATTGATTGGGTCATGAAAAACAAAAGTCAGATGAGTAAGTCCCCAAGCAGAAATTGCACACTGCTGTACTTAATTTTAAGAACTTTTAACGTGACTATTTGAATAAGCAAAAGACCATGTAAGAGTATGACTAATAAGAATCTCTTGTTAGCAATGATGGTGGAATAACCAGGATAGTAGGTGAATGGATAGAATGGACAGTATAAGATATGTATAAATTACAATAACATGGCAACAAGTGTGCAAATGTGGCCTGCATACAATTGGTGTATGTATGGATCATGATGGGAGTTGTATGAGTCCCCAATAAAATGATTTATAAAAATTTTTTAAAGGAGGGGGAAAGAGGAGCTTATACCAAGGGTTCAAGTAGAAAATATTTGGAAATGAATATGGCCACATGTGTACAAATATGCTTGATATGAATGATGTATTAAATGTTATAGGAGTTGTAAGAGCCCCCAATAAAATCATTGGAAAAAAACACTACTTAGGTAACAAAATTTATACATTGGAATTTATAATAGGAAAGCACACAAAATGTTTTTGTGAAAGTTGGTTTTATGACAAGTAATAAATCTTTTTTTTCCTTTAAAAATACATATAATGATTTGAGGGGGTGGGTGGCAGGGTGCGGGTAGAGAGAAAAAAAAGGGGAGCTGCCTGTCCTGCATTTGTTGACTTTACACACAGCAGAAGAAATCACACCAGTCAGCCTCCACACCCCAAGTGGCTGGGGCTCTCCCCTTCAAACAGCTGGGGAAACTCGAGCCTAAATCCTGAGGTCCTACAAGTGACTGGTGGAATTCATGCCTACCACTATTGGTGCTCCACACTGCCATGGGAACATCCCCCCACCTCCACAGTGAGCTCTCTGACTGAGATCATTTTACCTGTCATCTAAAATCCTCTACGCTAAGGAGGGTACACCCACACACCCTCCATGGCATTCCAATTGCAGAGGGAAACACCACACACCATCTGAAGTGTTCCAAGCACTGGGGGACAAACCCCTGCAGCTTACATAGAGCTCGGCCAGAAAAACACCACTCTTGTGGACCAGCAACCACCCAATCAGCGTTCCAGGAGAGGACTATCTAACTCACATTCCAAATAACAGGGTTATTGCTAAGGTAAGAGTGAAACCACAGTGGTGGCTTGACTGCCCTGTGCAGCTACTGGCAGGTAGTTTATAGAAGCAATCATACGAGCCCCAAAGACAGAGCCTGGTGCCCTTCAACTTTGAAAGATGGATGCAGACTCCTCTAAAGCAAAACGTAAACAGCAACCATCCCCAACAACCTCAACAACAATAAAAAAAAAAAAAACACAGGAGAAACAGAAGACAATGCTGGAAAAAGTTATGAACCTAACAATGTGCATAGAAAAAGCAGATATTTACCTGCCACAGAAAGCAATTTTCAGAATGCTGTTTGGAAGCATAGAGCACATGGGGGAAAGCAATGCAGAAAAAATAATGAAATAATAGGAGATAAGGGCAACACATCAAAGGGAAATACAAGAATTAAGGGATGAAATAACAAAATCCAATGGCAAAATGACAGACTTTGCTAACAGACTTGAGAAGGCAGCTATCAACAAATGGGAAAAGCAGCCCAACAAGACAATCAGAAAAGCTAAAGAAAACCTGAGAGACAAGTCTGATGCTATAAAGAGAAACAATATTAGAATAATTGGACTTCAAGAACAAGACACAACAAAGAAGTCAACAGCAAAAATAGCAAAGAAATGCTTAGAGGAACACTTCCCCAGCTTAATAAATGAAAATCAAGCAGCCATTCAGGAGGTTGAAAGAACACCAGCCAAACTGAATCCCAAAAAGTCTCCAAGACATAAGATAGTTAAATTATTCAATTCTGAGGAAAAGGAGATCTTAAGAGCAGCTAGGGAAAGGCAAATAATCATCTATAAAGCTACCCACGTATGAGTATGTTCAGACCTATCAGCAGACACAGTGAGAAAATGGAAGAAATGGAGCAACATATATCAAAAATTGAAGGAAAATAACACAAACCCAAGAATAGTATACCCAGCCAAATTATCTATTATGCTTCCCAGGCATGGAAAAACTCAAAGAATATATAAAAAGAAATCCAACCCTATGAAAGATCCTTGCCCTATCCAGTATGGGTAGAAGATCAGCATTCATTGAGTGCAAATAAGAGACCATCACATAGAATAAAGCCACCCACAGGGCAACAAAGAGAAAAAAGCCCCAAGATAGCATTGGCTCAGGAGTGGAAAGAAGGCAAGAAAGAAAGACACACACACACACAGAGAGAGAGAGAGAGAGAGAGAGAGAGAGAGAGAGAGAGAGAGAGAAGCAACACAAGTGGATAATATAGGTAGAAAGGAAAACTCCCAATACAAGGTACAAGGTGATGTCACAGAGTCCACAGATGGATGTAGTAACACTGAATATTAATGGCCTGACTCAGGCATTAAAAGGCAGAAGCTAACAGACAGACTCGGAAAACATAGCTCATCAACATGTTGCCTACAGGAGACACATCTCAAGATTGTGACAAAAACAAGTTGAGACTTAAAGACTGGAGAAAAACAAGCAAACAGCAATGCAAATAAATCAAGGGTGGCAATCTTAATATCTGACAAAATTGACTTAAGGTACATGTCATAACAAAAGACAAGGAGGAACACTATAAAATGCTGAAGGAATCAGTAGGCCAACAACCAGTGAACATAATAAATATATACGTGCCCAATGAGAGACCCATAAAATTCATAAATAAAACACTCCACATGATGAAAAGATAAATCAGTCTCAACAATTATAGTAGGTGACTTTAATACATAACTCTCTGAAAAAGACAAATCAGTGGGAAAGTAGCTCAACAAGGAGGCAACAGTTCCAAAAAGGACAATTGGACGAGCCTTGAACTTATATTTTCAGAGCTTTCCACCCAAATGCAAAAAAAAATCACATTCTTTTCAAGCCCATATGGCACATATTCAATAACAGGTCACATGCTGGGACACAAGTTGAATCTGAGTAAATTCAAGCACATAGAGATTATACAAATGTCTCTCTCTGATCACTGTGCCAGAAGGCTGGAAATCAACAGAAGGATGGTGGGGAAAAAAAACAAGGGAAAACAATTGGAGGGTTAATAATGGCCTATTGCAAAATGAGTGGATAATGGCCACGATCAGAGATGAAAACAGGAAGTTTCTAGAAACCAATGAGAATGAAAATATGACGTACCAAAGCCACTGGGATACTATAAAGGCATTTATCAGAAGAAGGCAGATAGCAATAAATGCACACATGAAAAATGAAGAGGGACTTGTAATTGATATGCTGGCACAAAACTTATTCCAATTAGAGCAGAGCCAAATGAACAATCCTACTAATTGCAAAAGAAAAGAAATAATAAGACTCAAAGCTGAGATACAGGAAAGGGAAAACAAGAAAACTATGGGGAAAATTAATGCAGGTAAAAGTTGGTTCTTTGAAAGGATTAACAGAATTGATAGGACTGGTCAACCTAACCAAAGAAAGAAAGGAACAGAGTTTAATTGAAAGAATGTGGGATGAAACAAGGGACATTACAATGAACTTTAATGAAATCAAAAGCATAAGTACTCAATATTGTGAAGGCCTGTACTCTATCAAATTCAACAACTTGGAAAGCATGCACAAATTCTTGGAAACATAATCTCTCCCTAGAATCTCCCAGATGGACATAAAGAACCTCAACACATCCATAGCAATGGAAGAAATACACAAGGTTATTAAGGAGTTACCAGCACAAAGAAAATCCTGTAGGCCAAATGACTTCACAGGAGAATTCTACCAAGCATTCAGGGAAGAACTGATACCAATTCTACACAAATGATTCCAGAATAAAGAAAAAGAAAACTCCCAAACTCCTTATACATAGCTAGTATAACACTGATACTTAAAGCAGACAAGGATGCCACAAAACTTGAAAATTACAAAACAATATCTCTAGTGAACATCAATGCAAAAATCCTTAACATAATACTGGCCAATAGAATACAAAATCATATAAAAATAATTTACCATACAAGTGGAATGCAGGGATTATTCAACATATGAAATACAATTAGTATTATCTGTCATATTGGCAGGAAAAATGTATGTTTCACTTGATAATATCGGTAGATGCAGAAAAAACATTCGACAACATAAAATACCCATTCTGATTAAGGCACTCAAGAAGCCTTCAAGACACAATCGCTGAAGACAAATGTGTACGTAAGCAAATGGAAATAAAACTGATGGTGCCTATCTATCAAAGAATATAGTATCCAGAATCTAAAAGGATTAAAGTTAAACAAGCGGCCATCTAGCGGATAAGCAGCAAAGCCCACATGGAAGAAGCACACCAGCCTGTGTGACCACAACACGTCAAACAGATCAGAAATCAGACATCAAAGAACATAAAATCATATCATTGTGTCCCCATCTTTGTGTTAGGATTGCTGAAGACAAATACATGCATATACCAAGGTAGTGAAGAAAGCTGATGGTGTCCAGCTCTCAAAAGACATAGTGTCTGGGGTACTAAAAACTTGAAGGTAAACAAGCAGTCATCTAGCTCAGAGGTAACAAAGCCCACATGGAAGAAGCACACCAGAGGTATCAAAGGGATCGAATATCAGGCATCAAAGAATGAAAATGTATATTATGGTAAATGAAGGGGAGTACAGGTTGCAGACCCAAAGTCCATCTGTAGGTAATGGACTTCTCTTTACAGAAGGGTTGCAGGTTAGGGTGTAATGTAACAATGATGAAGAATACAACTTTCCTCTAGTTCTCCAATACTTCCTCCTCCCCTTGATCAAGAACCCAATTCTACCTTACAAATCCGGCTATACCATAGGATGTACATGGGTACAGACAGGAACAGTAAACATAGGGAATCCAAGACAGATGATCCCTTCAGGACCAGTGGTGAGAGTGGTGATACCAGGAGGATAAAGGGAGAGTGTGATAGAAAAAAAGGAACCTATTATAAGGACCTACACATAACCTCTTCCTTGGGGTATGGATAATGGAGAAGTGGGTGAGGGGAGACAGTGGACTGTGTAAGGTATGATAAAGTAATAATGATTTATAGATTATCAAGTGTTTATAAGGGAGGGGAAGCAGAAAGCGAGAGGAAAAAATAAGGAGGGCAACAAATGCACAAATGTGCTTGATATACAATGGATGGCTATATGGATTGTGATAAGTATATGAGCCTCCAATAAAATTTTTTAAAGATCCTAAAGAAGATAGAAATAGAAGGAAAATTCCTCAATATTATATAAGCTTTATATGAAATTCCAACAGCCAACATTGCAATAAATGGAGAAAAGATGAAAACAATTCCACTGAAAAAGGGGTCCAGTCAAAGATGGCCCTTGTCTCCACTCCAAATGTAACATCATACTGGAGGTCCTAGGCAACAACATAAGACAAAGAAAAGATATCAGAGGTACTAATCTGGCTAAAGAAAAGGTGAAGAGGGTAAAGAGGGATTGCTCTACCTGACTTTAGCACCTATTTATGGCCACAGTGGTCAAAACAGTGTGGTACTGGTATAATGTCATATATTCAGAACAATGGAAAAGAGCTGAAGACACAGAAAAAAAAAATCAGCATACAGACAACTGATTCTAGATAAAGGCCCCCAAAAATATCAAATGTGAAACAGATGCCCTTTTCAATTAATGATGCTGGAAAAAATGGATATCTACCTGCAGAAAAATGAAGCAAGACCCTTACCTCACTCCGTGCACAAGAATAAACTCAAGGTGGGTCAGAGACCTAGAAGTAAAAGCCCAAACAATTATGGCCATTCATGAGGGAATTGAGAAAAACCTAAGAACATTGGCACAGGGAATATATAGGCTTTCAGACATAGAAAGGACATAAAGACAGAGGTGGTACATATTGGCAAGTGGTATATACTGAAGATAAATCACCTGAATTCACTGAGAGTATTAAGAGAGCTCACTGATTGGTAAAATATCTCTAGCAATGACACATCAGGGACAAAGACCTTATTAGTAAAATCTGCAATACCTTGCAGGATTCAATAGAAGAAAAACTAACTACCCACTGAGGAAATTAGCAAAGAAACTAAACAGTAGTTTCACTAGGACTGAAATCTGAATGGCCAATAAATATATGAGAAAATGTTCCCAATCATTTGTCATAAGAGAAATGCAAATTAAAACAAATATGAGATACTACCTAACACCCTCAAAGTTAGCCCAATTCAAAAAACCAGGAAGCAAGAAGTGTTGAAGGGGCTGCGGTGAGATAGGAACTCTCATCCTCTGTTGGTGGACCTATAACTATGTACAGCCACTATGGAAACCAATTTGGTGATATCTAAGACATATGGAAATTGAGCTACCATATGACCCAGCATTCCCTCTCCTGAACATATACCCAGAAAAGGCAAGAAACAAATCACGGCCAGACATCTGTGCTCCAATGTTTATTGCAGAAAAATTCACAATTGCAAGGCATTGGAAACAACTTAAATTTCCACCAACAGAAGAATGGATTGAAAAGCTATGATACATACATACAATGGAATAATACTCATTGTTAAAAAGCAGTGATGAATGCATGAAGCATATTGCTGCATGGGAAGAACTATAGAAATTGTGCTCAGTGAAGTAAGCCAAGCACAAAGAACAAGTACAACTTGAGTCCACTGAGGTAAGCTTATTTAAAAAAAAAAAAAAAAAAGCAAGAGCAACATAGGTAAAAAGCTACTTACACAAACATTCCTGGGATGAGGTCCAGTTAGTATGGCAGGAGCCAGACCAAACCCAAGGGTGCATACTGTAGCCAACTAAAAGGGATAGGGGTGAGAAAAAAAAAAAAGAAAAAGATAGAAATATGTAGTGGGGGAACAGGATACGAACCCATCCAAGGGGAGGGTATTATTTAGATCTCTCCAGGGAAAGAGGGACCAGACATCAACCCAGTGTTCCTGGATGTGAATGCAGCATGCCAACATGGTGCAGGGAGCCAGTGGAGGGGTCTGAGGGCCCAGCCCCAGTCCTAACTGCCTGGACAGTCATGCCTCCCCCCAGAAGAATTTACTTTAAAGGACAACACTGAAGCTGCAGCTCAGGGAGAGAGACATGTCTGCTTAGAGGACATGGAAGCAAATGAAGGGAGAGGAAAAGAGAATGGAGTGCATGCTGGACCACCAAGCCTCAAGGACGATATCCCTGCTCAGAGCAGCCAATGCACAGAGAGGACCATATGAAACATGACATCCCTCACTGAAGGAGTGCCAAGCATAGACTTTGGAGGCAGGGTGTCGACTCCATAGGTCTTGACTGGAGGACACTCCTAGATGTCAACAAATAGACCTTGACCTATTTATAGGTTTTTCCTTTTTTTTTTTTTCATTTTCTTTTTCGTTGTCATTGTTCTTTTGTTTTCTTTTGCTGCTTTGTTTTGCTATATCTTATTTTTTTGTGAATATTATTATCTTCACAAGTCTATCTAGATAAGATAACCTGGATGAACAATCTGGAGGAGAAAACAGTGGGCCTGATGGTTCTAGGGGGACATAGGAGAGAGTGAGGTGGGGAAAACGAGGTGGTGGTGACCAACCCAGGGACAAGGGAACAACAAGTGGTCCAAAGATGAGGGTGAGAAGGATATAAGAGGCCTGGTAGGATTTGATCAAGGGCAACGTAACTGGGAGAAATCACTGAACCCAAATGAAGGCTGAGCATGATAGTGGGATAAGTGGGAAAAGTAAAAGGAAATAGAGGAAGGAAGTAGGAGACCAAGGGCATTTATAAAGATATAAATACAGGCATGTACATATATAAACATATTTATATATGATAATAAGGAAATAGATCTATGTGCTTATATTTATAGGTTTAGTGCTAAGTTAGCTATTGGACATTGGGTCTCCACTCAAGTACTTCCTCAATGCAAGAACACTTTGTTCTATTAAATTGGCACTCCATGATGCTCCATATATCTGTACATGGGTACATATTTATGTACATATATATGGGTACAGGAAACATAGGGAATCCAGGACAGATGATCCCTTTAGGACAAGTGGTGAGAGTGGAGTTACTGGGAGGGTGGAGAGAAGGTGAGGTAGAAAGTGGGAGGCAATTATAAGAATCTACATGCAACCTATGACAGTATGACAAAGTAAGAATCTATAAATTATCAAGGGTACATGAGGGAGAGGGAACAGAAAAGGAGGGGGGAAATGAGGAGCTGATACCAAGGGCTCAAGTAGAAAGCAAATGTTTTGACAATGGTGAGGGCAAAAAATGTACAAACATGCTTGACATACAATGGATAGATGCATGGATTGTGATAAGAGTTCTATGACCCAATAAAATTATTTTTCAAAGAGGAACTGATATCAAAAGACTCAAGAAGAAAGATAAGGTTTAGAAATTGCTGGTGTTGCTGAGCCCCAGTGGCGCAGTGGTTGTGTGTGGGACTGCAGCCCACAGGGTTGGCGGTTCAAATCC
Organism: Nesogale talazaci; assembly: GCA_004026705.1. Classification (NCBI taxonomy): domain Eukaryota; kingdom Metazoa; phylum Chordata; class Mammalia; order Afrosoricida; family Tenrecidae; genus Nesogale; species Nesogale talazaci. Next base: position 218,207 of record PVJH01000640.1, read on the forward strand.
AGCAGCAGCTCTCCAGGAGCCAGGCTGGGATTACTACTCCCGCCAGGGCAGTGATGTGGACAAGAAGAAGAAGAAGAAGAAGAAGAAATTATTGATGCCAAGAATGGTATATGTCTGCTTGATATAATGCTGATGAAGAGCAATGGTTATGGCTTTCATTATGGATAATGACTCAATGTAAACCAGTAGGCAACACAATGATAAAGGTAGAAAAGATTGCTGTCAAGAATTTTCTCTTGCTTGGATCCATAATCAATGTTCATAGAAGCAGCAGTCAAGAGATCAAAGAATATTTTGCATTGGGTAAATCTGCTGTACAAGACATCTTTAGTGTTGAAAAGTGGGGTGTGGGGAGTAGCGCTTTGAGGACTAACCTGCACCTAACCTGCACCTGACCTATGCCATGGTATTTTCAAGTGCTCTATATTTATATGGAAGTTGGATGATGACTAAAGAAGACCTAAGTATTGATGCATTTTCATTGTGGTACTGGAGAAGAAAACTGAAATTACTATGGACTGCCAAAAGGACAAATAAGACTGACTTAGAGGAAGAACAGCCAGAATGCTCCAGAGGGGGCAAGGATAGGAAGACCTCATCTTACAGACTTTGGACATATTGTCAGGAGAAACCAGCCCCTGGAGAAGGATGGCATGCTTGATAAAGTGGAGGGGTAGGCCCTCAACAAGATGGATTAATACAGAGGCCACAACAATGAGTTCAAGCATAGGAGCAATTGGGTGGATGGCACAGGACTGGCCAGTGCTACAATCTGGAGTGCATAGTCAGAATGGGTCACAATCAACTCAATGGCACCTACCAACAACATCAATATCCATAAAGGATTGAATGCTGTAGAAAACATCAAAATAAGATAAAAGTAATACACAGAGACACTGAACAAAAAAAAAATTGGTCGATGTTCAACCATTTCAAGAAGTAACATCTGATCAAGAATCAATGCTATAGAAGAAGGAAATCCAAGCTACCCTGATGACATCAGCAAAAAATAAGACTCCAAGAACTGATAGAATATCACATGCAAGTAAGTTTTTTTTCTGAAGAACATTCATAGATGATGCAGCAATGCACTGACAATGAGCTACCAGAAATTCAAATCAGATTCATGAAACGAGGGATATTATCACTGACGTGAGACAAAGAATACCAGAAAGATACTAACAATATTTCATTGATGATGCAAAGGTCTTTGATTGTGTGCATCATACACAGCTCAAGAAGCAGTGGTTCCAAAAGAACAATAGGATAGTGTAAGGTTTAAAATCAGGAAAGGTTTGCTTCGGGGCTGTAGCCTTCCACCATACTCAGTCAATCTCTACAGTGAGCAAGCAATTTGAGAACGTATGAGGAAGAACTCAGAATCAGCCTGGGGGAAGACTCATTATCAACTGCAATATGTAAGTAGCACAGCCTTGCTTGCTGAGAGAAGAAAGACCCAAAAGAACTGGCTAATGAAAATCAGAGACTAAAGGTGTACATAAAATTGCAACTCAATGCAAAGAAGCAAAAATCCTCAACACTGGACCAATATGCATCATGATAAACAGAGAAATGAATTTGTCAAGGGCTTCATTTTATTTGGATCTACAACCAATGTCCATAGAAGCAGCAGTCAAGATAATTAATAAGGTCCTTTACTGAGCAAATCTGAGGAACCAGACCTCCACAAAGTGTTAAAAAGCAGAGATGTCACTTTGATGACTAATGTGAATCTGGCCCAAACCATGGTGTTTTCAATCACCTCGTGTTCTTTTTACAGCTCTTCAATGAAGACAGGAAAGAATTGATGCATTTGAATTATGGCGTTGGTGAAAAATGCTGAAAGTACCATGGAATATCAGAACAAGTTTATCTTGGAAGAAATACAGAGTTCTCCCTATAAGGGAGGGTGGTAGGACTTTATTTAAAGTACTTTGTCCATATTAGGAGAGACCAGTCCCAGGAGAAGGACATCATGTTTGATGAAATTAATGGTCAGTCAAAAAGAAGAAGAAGACCCCTAAGGAGATGGATTGACATATTCACTAAAACAATGCACTCACACATACCAACAATTGTGAGGAAAGCACAGGACTGAGCAATGTTTCGCTCTAATGTTTATAAGGTCTCCATCAGGTAGAACAAATTCAATGGAAACTAACAACAGGTAATAATTTAAATCAAATGCTTCCAGAGCTCATCAATTGAGTGAAACCGGGGCTTTTCTTAATAATTTCAAGAAAGATATTGTCATTTCTACATTATCCATGCCAAATCATAGTACTATAAGGCATATCTGTTTAATTAAGTAAGATAAGGATCCCTCTGGGCATAGCATCAGACCCATCCACTGGGGAAAAGATCTTGGCTTGGGGAACTGAATTTACAGGTGTGGATAAGAAGCCTTGTTCCACAATGGTGAAAGCACTTGGCTGATAACTGAAAGACTAACAGTTGAAATCCACCAGAGAAAAATGGACAGTCTGCTTCCATAAGGATTACAGTCTTGGAACCTTTCTGGGGGCAGTGCTCCTCTCTCATAAAGTGACCTGATGGCTCGCTTTTTAACAATTTGTCCAGTGTCCCACGGCGTTTTAAAATTAAATAAATATATTACAATACTATTTTTGCATTCTATGAACATTTTTTTTTGCTCCATATAGACCAAATTTTTAATCAAGCACCGCCCCTCCCCCAAATCAACGGTTTCCCGCTTAAAATCTGGTCACTTTATGGGGGCTGCTGTGAGAAGAAATCAAGTAGACAGCAATGGGTTTACTTTTGTAATAAAGGAAATTCAATCTAGTAAACAATCTTTGCTTAAAGTTTAGGTGGCAAATCATCCAAAGAGGAAGGGGAGGGAGGTTGTAAAACTGAAGTGGACTCCTTTTCAGCCCAGAGGTGAAGAACATGGGGCAAGTGATACTTGAACATTCACCCAGGAAGCTCTCTGTTCTGTAGAAGGCCAGCCCCAGTGCTCTAATTTCAAGTGAGATACTGGCACGAGAAGGGCGAGTCCTTATTTCTAGGAGGGACCTGGGGCCCAGACAAGTTGCCAAAGAGGAACTTTGGAACAGTCATACCCACAAGAAACCTCGAGCTCGATGAATAGACAGTGAGCCAATGAGGAAAATCAGGGCACCACCTTCAGGCACACAGGTGGGTACGTGACTTGGCACTGAGCAGTGCTGAGCAAAGTTGTTCTGTATCCAATACACCTTCCAGGGCCCAGGTATGAACTGGAACTGGACTGAGCCCACTTGTAGATCTGTGAGAAATGGAGAAAGGATCAAGATAGGTTCTATCTCTTGACATGGCTACTGGGCTTCCCTGCTCATTACCCATCTTATTATGTGCTAGTCTGGGTACATTAGAGAAACAATTTCACGGAAACTCACAGATGGATAAGAGAGAATTTTATGTAAATTGTAAGTGTACATTCAGAAAGCTTTCCAACCCAGCGCCGTCAAACTCCATATGTCCAATACCAATCTACAAAGTCTTCTTCAATTTTACAAAGTCCACACAATGACTGACCGCAGAGGCAAAGTTGGATCAGTGAGCATACAAGCCTCTCAGCGCTGGCAGGGGTCTCCACGCAGCTGCTCCAGCACCCAGGGCTGCATCGGGGAAGATCCATGTGGAGCTCCTCAAGGATGTCTTACAGGAAGTGAGCCTTGCTAGCTGACACAGGTAACTGAATAACGTAGCTGCATCCTGGTCTGACCATCAGAATGCGAGAGACCTGAGAACTAGAAAGATGAGGCTCAGCAAGTCATTTATCTCTCCGCCCTTCAGTTAACCCCACATGTGTTTATTGGCCAGGTTGGCAAAATAAACTTTAACTATCTTATAATATCTACTTTATTATGACTTATTAAATGAGTTACATCTTCCATCAGCAAGTAAGATGCTGCACAAAAGTCAAATAACTCAATGGGACCAATCAGTGATACTTGGAGGAAAAAACTTTGACAATGAATGATCAGAGAAAACCAGAGATTTAAGTAGTCCCTGTTGTACATGTTTTCCAATGAAAGTTCTCAGTGGTCCAAACAGTTAATGCTCTTAACTGCTCAGCACAAAGCTGTAGGGTCTAGCCTACCCAGATGTGCCTCGTAAGAACAACCTGGTGATGATGTACCTCTGAAAAACTGTAGCCCTGAACACCCTGTAAGCACATGGGAATTGGAATTGACTCAAGGGCAATTTAAACAAATGAGTCATAAGAAACATTGCTTTCCAAGGGGAAAATAACATAAAATGAAAATAATTCACCTCATAATTTCCCCCACCTCTAGATTCCTACCAGATCTCTGTTTCATGGGTGGCATTTGCGTCTCTCCTCACCTTGGTGCTTCCCTCCTATGCACACCTCTGGGAGAGCCGAAGGAAGAGTCCTTGAGGCATACAAACATTGAAAGCTCTTGGCTGTTAGCCCAAAGTCTGGAAGGTCATGCCCACCCAGAAGCGTCTCTGAAGAAACACCTAGTGATCTACTTCAAAGAAAGCAGTCACTGAAAACCATATGAAACATATTTACATTCTGATGACCCACAGGAGGGTTTTTTTTTTCGCGTGGGGCGGGGGGCATCACTGGTGGTCATGGGTGCTACCCAGTGCTGCTCCTGAGAGCCGCCGCTGGATTTGAACCGCCAAGCCCGTGGGCCGCAGTCCTGCAATCAACCACTCACGCCACCGGGGCTCAGCTCACAGGAGGTTTTGATTAGCTAATAGTTACCTGATGATTAAATAAGCATCTTAGGCAGGCAGTGAGTTTGTGTTAGTGAACTCCACTGTTAGTGGAACAATTCACAAAGGGATTAAGTTCCTTTGTTTTAATAGTTTTATTGGCATATACTTATATATTACACAAATCTTCATATTAAGAAGATGTGTGCAATCATTACCACATCAATTCCAGAACATTTTCTTCTCATACTCCTTGTTAGCCTCCCATTTCCCCTGCCATGCCTCCAGGGAATTATCAATCTAGTTACTATAGCTCTACCTATCCTGAATTTCATATACAGAAAATCATCCAAAACATACAAACAGGAAGCAACAAATGAATGGAAAAATGAACAAAAACTAGACAAAATATAGAAAAGCTTCAATCAAAACTAACATGACTTAATAAAATCATTTTATACTTGCTTTTTATTGGGAAAAAAAGCAGAAAATTTTAAAAACTGAAACAACTTTACAGTGGATCAAAAGGGAGATCAAATCCTAAGGTGTTACATTTTAAATTAACTGCGTGTTGTCTGTCTGGTAACAAGGCTAGTCACATCCTGGGACTACTGTTGGAGAGGAATCACCAGAGAATTAATCCATGTGGGGACCCTGAAAATGGACTAGGGCTTCCACTGTCATCTATAGCCTTCTCGTAGCTGAGTGTTCGCAATTTAAACTCTGATAGAATTTTGTCCTTTGAATTTGCATTTTTTATTTACAAGGAAAAAGTACTTTATCCTCTAGTAAATTTTTCGGAATTGTAATGAAGTCAAGTAAGAACGATGATAAAACTCAAAGAATGTAATAGTGCTACTGAAGTGTACACATAGAAACAGTTGAGCTGAATTGGTGCATGCTTTACTTTGTATGTTCTCAACAACCAAAGCATAAAGAATATTTAAAGACTAAAAAGGGAGAGGTCTAAGGAAGGTCTTATAGGCATGACATGGAAAGTCATCATGGCATATTGTCCATTGCAAAATCATGTGACAGAACAAGACATATAAGAGGATTCCAGGTTTTTAGAAGAGGAGAATACGTGTATGTGTGTGATAAATATAAGAGTAATTTAATAAAGGAGTCACTGGACATGGGATTTTAGCCACTCTTTCACGATCCTTCTTTCACTCACCTTGCAAACTCTGAAGTCCTAATCAAGTCGAATGTTAAATTCTCTTATGGCCCTACCATTACCAGGCTTTGGACATTTGACAAGTTAAATGATTACCTACTAGAAGTCTGCTATAAGATTGGTTCTGGGGCCTCTATTCTACAATACCCCCAACTTAATTAGATGCTGTATATCTGATTGGCTGTTTTCAGTAAATGCCCAAGTAATGTCAAAAAAATTATTACCTACATTTCAGTTTTCATTTATGATATAATCATGTTCTATATGATTGTTGTAGGGCTAAAAGCCAACCTATACATGTCCAGTCTAGTATTGGAAATATTTTTAAAGGAAGTTCAGTAGCCATTATTAATAGGCTAGGAGATAACTATACTCATGAAATGTTTCTTCCATAAATAGATATAGAAAGATAAAATTAATTTGAATGTTAATTTTTTAATTTTTCTAAAATAGCATGCACACAAACAACATGCGTGTATGTTGACACTGTGACAGCCCATTGGGAGACTTCAGAGGTGGCCTAGAGGACCCAGAGGACCTCTTCCTTTTGACCTCCTGTCTGTCTGCACACCTGGGCCTGGTTGTGGCTTCTGCTGACTACTACCTGCAGGACCAGCCTGGGCAACTATGCAGAGTGGACTACAGACCATGCAGTCACCACATTGGTGCTTGTCATTGCTACATGCCATTCTGTTGGTTCCAACTCCTGGGGAACCTCTGCCGAGCAGGATCAAACATGTACTGGGCCTGCTCCACCCTCACAGTCATTGCTATGTGGACCCCATTGCTGCAGCCCCATGTGTCAATCCATCATATCAAATGTCTTCCTCACTCACCTTACCAAACATGATGTTCTTTTCCAGGACTGGTATTTACTGGTAGCATGCCAAAGGATGTGAGACAACATCTTGACTATCCTTCTCTAATACTCCCTTCTAGGGAGTATTCTGGCTGTACTTCTTCCAAGACAGACTTGTTTATTCTTTGGGCACTCCATGATAATTTCAGTATTATTCACCAACATCATAATTCAAATGCATTGATATTTCTCTGCTCGACCTTATTCAATCTCCAACTGTCACATGCATATGTGACATTTCAAAGTACTATGACTTGAGTCAGGTGCACCTTAGACCTCTCTGAGTGGCATCCTTGCTCTTCAACACTTTCAAGAAGTCTTGTGCAGATTTGCTCACAGGAAAACATAGTTTTATTTTTTTGACTACTGCCTCCATGAGCATTTATTGTATATCCAGGCAAGACCAAATCCTCAACAATTCTAAACTCTTCTCCGTTTGTTGTGTGTGATTTATTAGTCTACTTGAGAGTACTTTGATTTTCTTTACATGGAGTTGAAATCTATACTTGGGGCTGCATTCTGTGATACTCATTAGTGATTGCTTTAAGTCCTCTTGTTCAGCAAGACAGGTTGTATCATCTCCCTATCACAGGTTACTAACCTCCTTCAATCCTGATGCTGTGTTCTTCTTCATATTGTCCAGCTTCTCAGATTATTTGCTCAGCATACACATTGAATGTGTATGATCAAAGGACACAGCCTGATACACATCTTCCCTGGTCTTAATTCACACAGTATTCCCTTGTTCTGTTCCAACAACTCCCTCTTGGTCCATATACAGTTCCCATATGAGTACAATGAAATGCTCTGGAATTCACATTTTCTCAATGTTATACACAGTTTATTTTGATCCACAGAGTTGAATTCCTATGATATGTATTTTTTCTTTCTTCTTCTTTTTTTCCCTCCTTCCCCACTGGAAAGGAGGTACCCCCAAAAAACTGGAATCACCCCAAGATATGTACTTAAGGTTTTTTTTAAAACCTTCAAAGTACCTTCAACTTTTCACCTTCAAAGTACTCTCCCTTACATTGAATGCATTTGTTAAATCTGTGATTATGTCCTTGAAAACAGTTTTCAAACTCATCTCTTTGGATAGCTGACAGCTCCTCCCTCATTTTTTTCCCTTCAACTCTGCTATATCATCAAATCGCAGTCCTTTCATGTCCCTCTTCATTCACAAAAACAAAAAGAACTTGCACAGAGTAACGTCAGATGAGTAAGGTACGTGGGGAAAGAGAGGCATGCTGGTTTTTGCCAAAAACTCTTACACTGAGATGGCTGCATGTGCAGGTGCACTGTCGTGGTGGAAAAAATCAGTCCCTTGCCTGTCACAAAATAGGTCTTTTGTCACACATTGTTACACAATCTTTTCAGAACCTCTAAACAGAATACTTCGTTAACAGTCTGACCTGTTGGAATGGTCAGCAAATGCACTACAAGTGGACACTTTTTTTGTCCATTTAGGAAGTTCATAGATATCCAGATCTATGGACAAAAATGGACAATTCACCTTTTTGAAAGGAGAAAGCTACTCAATACTTGAGCTTTTCCCATAGTATTGTTCTTGTAGGCTGTGTTCAACATCACAACAGTCTCTGTGGCATTTTTCCTGAGCAGGGAACAAAATTTCACAGTCATACACTGTTCTCTTAAATTGACCATCTCCAAAAAAATGAAGTTTGAGCAAAACTGCTTTCACAAAAAAAATTCACTGTGATCAGAGAGAACCTTGCCAGGTGAAGCCACTGGATGCAATAACTAAGATTGAGTCGCTTGATGCTTGCCTGGTAGGGAAATTGTGAACTATGGATATATCCATTCACATGCAATTCTATTGTTTTGTCCACTTGAGTTGGGTTATACAGTCATCAGTGCTATTAACACCCCCTTAACCCCTTCCTAACCTCTGCCCAGTGCAATTCCATTGGGGGGGGGTGTATGTCCTCATGTATATATGTAAATATATAAATATTAAAACATAGGTATATTTGTTCATATATGTATTTAAATGCAAATGCTACAAGGAAGCAAATGGACTTTGAAGCTCTACTTAAATCTTACCTCAGTACTAGAATGGTTTGTTCTAATAATGTGACATTATATGATACTCACCTCCCTGATATAATCTCTGAAGACAAAATGCGTGCATAAGCAAATGTGTTGAAGAAAGCTGATGATGACTACTATTAAAAGATATAGTGTCTGAGGTCTTAATGGCTTGTAGTCAAACAAGCATCCATCTAGTAGGGAAGCAACAAAGCCTACATGGAAGAAGCACAGCAACCTGTGTGTTCATGAGGAGTCAATGGAAAAAGGTATCAAAAGTTCAAAAGAAAGCAACCAAATTGATGTGAAGGGGACGGGACCCAAAACTTATCTGCAAGTTATTTAGACAGTCCCTCTCAGAAGGACCATCTGAAAAGAATGACAAATCGAGGCTGTGGTATAACACTGATGAAAAACATAGCTATTATCTACCTTTAATATTTCCTCCCTTTACTATTGTGATTTTTATGTGCTTTACCTCATTAATCATGTTAGGCTTGTGTATGTATAAATAAGAACGCTTGATACATGAAAGCCAAGACAGGTAAGCCTTCAGAAACAGTAACAGGAGTAATGGTTCCCTAAGAGAACAGGAAGTGAGAGGCTGGAAGGGAGAAAAGGGGAGCTGATAGCACTGGTCACTGTATAATCCCACTACAGGAGACTGGACAACAGAATTATACATGAATGGATATATTGGATTGTGTAGGATGTGGAAAGTATTTAAAAATAAGAGTTCCAGGCTGAGCCCCGGTGGCGCAGTGGTTGTATGCAGGACTGCGGCCCACAAGGTTGGCAGCTCAAATCCAGCAACAGCTCTCCAGAAGCAAGGCTGGGCTTCCTACTCCTGCCAGGGGAGTGATGCCAAATAAATAAATAAATAAATGAGTTCCTTCAGCAGAGGGGGGGATAATGAGGAACTGATATCAGAGTTCAAGAAGAAAAAAATGTTTTTGAAATTGACTGGGGGGTACAAAAGAGGAGTTGACATCAAGAGTTTGATAGAAAGTAAATGGCTAGAAAATAATGCTGGCAACATATGTACAAATGTGCTTGATACAATTGATGTATGGATTGTTATAAGAACTATAAGTACCTTCAATAAGATGCTTTTTAAAAAAGAAATTGGCTGTGGTAGCAATTGCACAATACTGTTTGATGTGATTGCACTATGCAGTGTTATGATATCTGTAATAGCTTACAATAAAATGAGTTGTTAAGAAAGTTTCTAGATCATAGTTTCCCAAATTTATTTGCCCTACCACATCCCTTCAAAAAAAATTGCTCAGCACTTCCCTGGTGATTGAAAACTTTTGTACTGCCCATAGTCCAGATTACATTGTGACTATCAGCATTTGCAGTGCCCTTGGATTATTCCAGGGCCCCCCAGGGTTGTGATTTCACCCACTTTGGGAAGCAGTGTGTTAGATATAGGAGCCCTGGTGGTATCATGGTTACAAATTGGGTGTCAATTTGTTCAGCATGTCACAACTACCAGCCACACCATAGAAGAAAGATGAGGCTTTGTGCTTTCGTAAAGAGTTTCAGTCTGGGGAACTCACAAGGACAGCTCTATCTACTCTATCCTGTCAGGTCGGAAGAGTTGCAATCCACTCAATGGCAGTACATTTGGTGTGGGTTTGGTTCTAGCTAGCTCTTTCCACCGATATAGCTAATTTGATTGCTGAGGTTTCTTCCTGGAAAGGTCCACCAGCTATTTCTGTTGTTTAAAAAGTTATTTATTATGAGCAAATCATTCCCAGATTCTCCAAACTCCCTGAAATTGAGTTGAAGGTGACTCACAATAATCTTATAAGACTGGGTAGAAGCACCCCTGTGAGTTTCAGAGACCACAGCTCTTAATAAAATAGAAAGTCCTGTCTTTCTCCTATGTAAGTTTTAGTTTTGCAAAATGCTTTCTTGATATCTCTGGTATCATTTTTTATAACCAGAGTTATGTTTTCCAATGACCAGTCTTTGTTTGTTTTCAACATTCACATGCCAATTGCCAATAATTACCAACACATCTTCCTTAACCATATTATTCTATCACTGGCAGCTTTGTATGTCAAGATAAACCTTGCCATCGCTAGTGATAGCAAACATCACATCATTTTTCTTGAACTTGTGACTCCTGAAAGAGTAGACTCTATGATTGCCCATCCCAGCGCATTAACACGTAGACTGTCGGCACATTCACTCCATTTCATTTTGACTCATACTTTGTGCATTCCGCATTCTGGTTATTAATGGATATTTGCAGTGGTTCTCAATATTAACTGTGCCACATCTGCAAATGAAAGCTTGATTCCACCCACATTATAAAGACCAATTCTATTTGGAGAAGGCAGCTTTTCCACTGTTGCATATTTAGTGACTTCCAACCTCAGGGTCTCATCTTCCTGATGTATACCAGGCAATACTTCATGGCTATTCAGAGGCACTCACTGGCCAAGTGTTTTAAAAATAGATCACCTGGTCTTTGTTCCAAGACTGTTGTGAGCTGGTAGCTTCCCTGAAACCTGTTCATCATGGTTGACCAAGTTGGTACAGGAAATGCAGGTGACATAACTTACATTGTAACAGCAACACACAAGCCACCACAGTATAACAGACTGACAGATGAGTTACCTTTTTTATGTTATTTGTGCTTTTAAAAACTTTTTATTGTGAATTAGGTGGAAGTTTACAGAGCAGAGCATATTTTTGTATTGAACAATTTATATACATTCTGATTCAGCTTATTCATTGAAATCCTCTCAAGGTGTCATCACTTATCCAACTTCCTTCCTGAGCTTCCTGTTTCCATATCTCCTTCCCCATCCCATGGTGGTTACATAATCTGGTGTCAGTTTGGGACTTGAGGGGATTCAGAGTGAAGGGGTAGGGTTGAGTCTGTAGGCATGTTTTTCTTCTGAGAATTCTGGGACAGCTGATTTTTCCTACTTGGAGGCGGGAGATTCTGACTCTGCTCATTCCCTGTGAGACACTTGACTGACAGGGCTGTCTTTGCGATATCCCTTAGTAGAAGCCACATGATGCAGCTGTGGGTGCTGGAGGAGCCATCTGAAGACCCCTGCCAGCACTGAGATCCTTTCAAGCCCACTGGATCCAAGTACTTTATGTCCAATTGTGATTGTCTTGCATTCAGTGCCATTGCAAGTGCTTTGTGAGTCAGAAGAGGACTTTATAAATTGGTATTGGATATATGGGATAATATGAGACTTATGGACTTGACTGGACTGGACTGGGATGTTGTCTCAATATTCAATTCCTCTTGTTTAGAAAGCTGTTTCTTATACACATGAATGTCTCTGAATTTGTTTTTCTAGTCTACCTGATGAACAATCCCCATATCCTCTAAACTTGGCTCTGGGGTAGATGCAGTCCTTTTCCTTTTAAATGGCTGACTATTCTAACAAGGAAGTGAGCTCCATTCCAGACCTGAAGGGTATGGGCCATAGTCTTGAGCATTTCACTGTCTCCATCTGACAGTTGAGCCTAGTTTCTTTTAAGATTTTGAATTAGGGTCCACATTTTCCTCCCACTCTATCTAGGACTTTCCGAGCAATTGGAGTCATAGGTGGATATTATCCAGTTCTTCTGATTTTCTGATCTCAGGGTTGTAGAGGTGAACATTTGCAGAGTCCATGTGTCATTCCATTTTTGTTACTCTTCTTTCCTCTGGACAGGGAAAAACCATTTGCTGCACCTTAGATGACAGCTCATGAGCGGAGCCGTTGCTAGTCCTCCAAAGCAGGGATGAAGCATTGCCTTTGTGGACTCTACTATGCTAATTGACCTGGTGCTATCAATAGACCACTGCATTGAGGTCCCCACAGGCCCAGTGACTCCTTCCTTCAAGGAAATTGGTTATGTCCAAGAAGCTTTCCTCCTCCATTCTCTAATACCCTGCCAGGAGCTCCATACCTCTCACTATGTAGCTGACAAGTGTGTTAGAACAGAAGGTGGGAAACACATGCACATCCTGGTTCTTTCCTTCCCCCTATGTGCCCTTCAACAAGGTATTTGTCTGTACCTGTCTCCTCCTTGGAACAATACTGTTGTTGTTGTTGTTAGATGCCACTGAATCGGTTCTCACCCATAGCAACTCTATGCACAGCAGAACAACCCACTGCAAAGTCCTAGGCCGCCCTCACAGTTGTTCCTATGGCAGAGCTCAGAGTTGCAGCCACTTTGTGAATCCATCTCGTCCAGGGCCGCCTTCATTTTAGCTGCCCTAAACTTTGCCAAGCATGATGTCCTTCTCCAGGCATGAGTCTCTCCGAACAATCCCCACAAACCTGTGCCATTTCTATCTTGGTTATATGCATGATCAGTCTGTGCTTCTCCGGAGGAAATATGACTAACTTTGTTCTCTTAAGTCTACTTTTTGATGGAACTCGAAGTTCCAGTTTCTCTTGGTCAAGCTTGGTATCTTAATGAGTATCTCTGATCTCGAGGTGTTTCTTTGCTTTCATCTTCTTGGTCCCTGTGATGTAGCTAAACCAGAACGCTGAGTTGCACAATGGTTACACAAAGTCAGCATTTGGAAACTACCAGCTACTCTGAAGGAGAAAGAGGAGGGCTTCTGCTACTGCAGAGTTACAGTCTCAGCAATGTACCAGGGCTGTTTTCCCTTGTTCTGTGGAGTCATCATGAGTCAGAATGGACTCAATGGTCCTGGGTTTGGCTTGGATACTTTGAGTGTTGCATATACCAGTTTATACCCTTGTTGGCTTTCTTGGCTTGGAAATCCCTTGGTCCTTGACTTCCCATAAGAAATAATTCACACCGAAGCCTGCTTGTGATTCAAGTGATGTTTTTATAAAGGATAGAATAAGCTTCAGGTTTTACACAGGCACCCTTAGGACACTTCACAACTATATGTGAAAATCTGTGGTCAGAGTAACCTCCAGATGGCTGCCAGAGGAGCAACTGGAAAACAGAGAACTTCAAATTCTGGCTTTTCAGGGCCCTCTGCTGGAAGTTGAGGTCGACCTCCTTGGCTGAATTAAGCTCACCTGGCCTAGATTGGGGTCCTCCCAAATATACTGACTTCTTGTCTCAAAGGTCTGAATTTGTGCCTGCCCTCTAGCCTTTATGGCTGGCTAGGCTTGCCTGATTCTCTGCAGCAACCTCCTCCGGGAGCCCATTGGCATTGAGAGAGACCATTCCCTATCCAGCTACCTAACACCTTTTCTGCATATGAATGTTCCATTTCTTGGACAGCCACTCACCTAACTCCTTACTTAAAACACCAGGAACCTTGCTATCCCTGAATTCTGCCTCAGGCAATGCAGCTCAGCTCTTTAACTGCTGGACTTCCCGCACCTGAAAGACCTTGGGTATCTGTACTATGAGTCCTGCAAGCAGGCCTTGTCATCTTTTCCATTCAATATTACCCCAGTGCACACATCAGAAACACATGTGCACACATCCACACACTAGCTCACCTTGAGCCCTGGCCACACTTGCATTAAATCCAATAGTATTCTATGGTTCCATAGTAATTCTTTTCCACTATAATTCTCACATTTTAACACACGTTTCAATTCCTTTAAGGCCCCACCTCATACTCCCATGTCACTAAGATTAGAGTTGTTCTAAGTGATATTAAATAGGTCTACTTGACATTAAGATATTAGATGCCATTCTGAAAGATTATAATTATTGATCAAATGGCTCTGGAATATGTTTACCATGGTCATAGCTAAAAATCTTTGAATGGTTCCTGTCGATGAAACACTGTCCTCAGGGTGTTAATGCATTTCATGTTCCTGCCCTCAGCTCGGAGACAGGTCCCACTATGATATTCCTGTTCATACACTTCTGAGACTTGCATCTGAGAGAACCATCATGGAGAGGTTTAAATTGTATGCATACAATACTTTATCACAGCCTGTTCAAATTTAATCTATCTGTATTGTGGGAAAGTATGCAGCTATGTGGTGTCAAATGCTTTTAAGAACATTTGGGGGGGGAGATTGTTGATGTTGTCATTGTTCTGTTTTCTTTGGTTGCTTCATTTTGGGATGCTTTTTTTTGTGCTTGCTGTTTTCTCTGCAGGTCTATCTGGATGGGACGGGCTGGATGGGTGGTCTGGGGGCTGAGATGATGGGACTGATGCTTTCGGGGTGGGCGTGGGGGGTGTTGACTGGCCTGGGGAGAGGGGATAGCAGGTGGTTCAGGTCAGGTTCAGGGATGGGTGTGGGAGGTCCAATAGGGATTGATAAGACTAATGTAGCAGAGAGAAAATATTGAAACCAAATGGAGGTTGAGTGTGATGGTGAGATGGGAGGAGATATAAGGAAATACAGGAAAGAGCTGAGGAATAAGGGGCATTTATAGAGGTTTAAATACAGGCATGTACATAGGTTCATATATTTATATATGGTGATGGGGAAATAGATCAACATGCATAAACTTATAGGGCTTGTATTAGGACAGCAGATGGGCATTGGACCTCCACTCAAGTACTTCCTCGGTGCAAGAACATTTTGTTTTATTAAATAGGCATTTCATGATGTACACCTCCCTGACACGATCACTGAAAACAAATGTGTGCATAAGCAAATGTGGTGAAGAAAGCTGATGGTCCCCAGCTATCAAAAGATAGAGCTTGTAGGACCAAGAGGTGTCAAAGGGATCAATTATCAGGTTTCAAAAACTAATAATAATAGCATTTTGTGGTCACTTTCCTGATATGATTGCTGATGACAAATATGTGCATATACAAATGTGGTGAAGAAAGCTGATGGTGCCTGGGTATCAAAAGATGTAGCTTCTGGAACCTTAAAGGCTTGAAAGTAAACAAGCCATCATCCAGCTCGGAAGCAAGCCCACATGAAGAAGCACACCAGCCTGTGTGACCACGAGGTGTCCAAGAGATCCGATACCAAGCATCAAAATACTAAAAATTATATCATTATAAAATGAGGAGGCGTGCAGATTGGGGACCCAAAGCCCATCAATAAGTGAAGCAACATCCTCTTACAAAGGGGTTGCAGTGAGGAGATGAGCCAGTCAAGGTACAGTGTAGTAACAATGAAATGTGCAACTTTCCTCTGGTTCTCAAATGCTTCCTCCCACCATCATGATCCCAATTCTACCAGACAGATTCAGCTAGACCAGGGGATGTACACTGAAGTCAGAAACATGGGGAATTTAAGATAGATGATCCCTCGGGACTAGTGGGGGGAGGGGTCATACTGGAAGGGTAGAGGGATGGCAGAGTAGAAAGGGGGAACTAATTTCAGGGATCTACATATGACTTCCTCTCTAGGGTGTGGACAACAGGGGGGTGAGTGAAGGTACACATTGGACAGTGTATGATATGAAAGGCTAATAACAATTTGTAAATTACTAGGGGTTCATGGGGGGAGGGGAAATATGGGGAGCTGGAATTTAAAAAAAGAACTAGAGGAAGGGGGAAAGGGGAGCTTATTCCAAGGGCTCAAGGAGAAAATATTTGGAAATGAATATAGTAACATGTGTACAAATATGCTTAATACAGGTGATGTATTGAATGTTATAGGAGGTGTAAGAGTCCCCAATAAAATCTATATTTATAAAAAGAATATTTAATAATGTATATAATAATCATCTTCATATATTAAATGTAAAAAAGGATGCAAATTATTAGGTACAACATAAGTCCAGTATTATCTTTGGATACTGTGGGGTTTATAATGAACTTTACCCAAAGAATTTGGTCTTTGTCCATGGTGCAAAGAATCTTTATGAGCAAGAATCTTTAGTGCAATGGTTCTCAACCTGTGGGTCATGACCCATTGGGAGTCAAATGACCTCCTTTCACATAGGTGGAAACACATATTTCTGATGGTTTTAGGAACGGAGTGACACACCACTCCTCTACTCATCTGCAGGTGGGTCTGCCCACGTGCAGATATGCCCACATACAAGTACATGGTGTGATGATATTGCACCAATCCCATCACATACACCCTGTACAAATACAGGTGTATGTGACAGGGTTGGTGCCATAATGTACTTATGTGGGCCAGTCACACATGTGTAGAGAGCAACTACTGTGCAGAGAGTAGCAACTACATAGAAAGCAGCAGTACTAGAGGTTATATGACACTTCAGGAATTATAATTACTCAGTAAATGTAAGATCGTGTACTATAAAATCAACCATTGCAATATTGAAACTTAATCTGGATGCTGATTGCTCTTTTTATATTTAGCTGTAGCTGATTTGAATACTACCCCTTTGTGATAGTAACAGGTATGTAAAAAAACAACAACCCAGAGAATGGTAAATCATAGGAAACCTAATGAACTGTATTGACTGAACTATGCCACGTATCATCCTTTGTATTATTAAAGCTATTGTTACACATTATTTTTGTGAACAAAGCATCCCATGAAAATTGATCATGTAGAGAAGAGCATTAAGAAAAATATATATAGTGAGGCTTTTTAATCATTTTATTGGAGGCTAGTATATCGCTTTTCACAATACATACATATATACATACATTGTACCAAGCACCTTCACATGCCTGCTGCTGTCATCATTCTCCAAATATCAGATTTTCTGCTTGAGCCCTTGATATCAGCTTCTCATCCTTTCCCCTCCATCCTTGCTTCCCCTCCCCCACCAAACCTCAATACATTATAAATTATTGTTTTGTCATATCTTACACTGCCCAATGTCTCCCCTAGCCCACTCCTCCAATGTCTGTCCTCCAGAGAAGGATTTATGCATAGATCCTTGTAATTGGCTACCTATCTCTACCCCACATCCGCTCCACCCATCTAGTAACTCTACTCTCACCACTGGTCCCAAGGGGTTCATCTGTCCTGGGTTCCCCGTACTTCCAGTTCCCATCTCTACCAGTGTACCTCCTCCAGTCCAGCTGGATTTATAACGTAAAATTGGGACCATGATAGTTGGGGGAAGGAAGCCTTCAGGAACTAGAGGAAAGGTGTATGCTTCATCACTACCTCACTACACCTTGACTGGTCCATCTCCTCACTGGTCCGTGTACACTTACACCTGTAAGTGTAATGCAGTATCAAATTGTCCGAAAATGGGCCTTGGGTCCCTATCCTGTTCTATCCCTCATTCGTAGTGATGTGATTCTTGTTCTTTGATGGTTGATATCTGCTCCCTTTGACCCCTCATGATCACACTGGCTGGTGTGCTTGTGCTTCTTCCATGTGGGCTTTGCTGTTTCTGCGCTAGATGGCCACTTGTTCACCTTCAAGCCTTTAAGATCTCAGATACTTTATCATTTGGTGGCTGGGTACCTTCAGCTGCCTCCACTCTGTCTTCCTCTGCACCATTTTGTCCTCAGCGATCATGTCAGGAGGGTGGGCATATAGTGATATAATTTTTGTTCTTGGATGCCTGATATCTGATTGTTCCGACACTTCATAGTCATACAAGTTGGTGTGCGCCTTCTATGATGGGCTTTGCTGTTCTTGAGCTATATGACCATTTGTTCACCCTCAATCCTTTAAGACCCCAGACACTATATCTTCTGATACCTGAGTACCATCAGCTATCTTCACCACTCTTGCTCATGCCCCCACATGTCCTCAGGGATTGTCTCAGGAAGGGTGTACACAGTGATGTGGTTTTTTCCTGTTTGATGCCTGAGACCTGAATATGGTGAGGATTTTTTACAGTATGGTCTTACCTCAATAATTAGAGCAGAAATTGAGAAACTGCAATGTGTTGTATGTTGTGAGGTTCTATCTGCTGAATCTAAGAAGCTGATCAAACTAAAACACCATTTTGATAGTAAGCGTCTGAACTTTGCTGGCAAGGATACCAATTATGTTGGAAGCAAAGCTGATGGATTCAAGAAAGACAGACTTGACACTGGTGGAAAGTACCACAAACAAAACATAGCAACTGTTGAAGCTTCATATTTGGGGGCAGTCAGAATTGCCAGAGCTATGAAACCTCACATCATTGCTGAGGACTTATTGTTGCCAGTAGCCAAAGACATTGTTAGAGGGATGATGGAGGATGAAATTGTTATGAAATTGAGTACAATTTCCTTATCTAATGACACTGTCCACAAAAGAATAGATGACATGTCTGCTGATATTCTTGATCAGGTAATCTAGGAAATTAAACCTGTTTCACTTCCAATATTCGGCCTCCAACTTGATGAATCCACAGACATTGCTAACTGTTCACAGTTACTGGTTAACATGAGGTACATTAATGATGGTGACTTTAAACGTGAGCTTCTTTTTTGAAAACCTCTTGAAATGACAACTACTGCACATGATGTATTTGACACAGTTCATTTCTGAAAGAGCATTAAATCTCTTGGGGAAAGCTTTGTGGTATCTCCTCCAACTATGCTAGGATGTTGTTCTGGATTTCAATGTTTGGTACTGAATGAGTCACCAAAAGCTGTAGGAACTCATTCAATGATTCATCAACAAATATTAGCAATGAAGCACTGACACAAGAATTACAAGAAGCAAAGAAAAGCATCATAATTCTGTCAATTCTGTAAAGACTAGCACTTTAACCAGCCTACTGTTTTCATGAATAGAGCCAAATAATGCTCTGCTATTTCACACTGAAGTGAATGGTTGTTGGGGAAAGGTTTTAAACTTGTTTATGAGCTCTGTGATGAACACAAAATGTTTTTAATCAGAAAGCAAGACTGAAGTTCTAAGCACATTTCATGATAAAAGTGAGCTACAGAAAATAGCTTACTTGGTTGACATCTTTGCCATCTTGATTGAGTTAAATTGATCTTTACAAAGACCAAATGCAACGTGTCTCGATTTGTCTGAAAAGACCTGATTATTCCATATTAAATCAGCTTTGGCAAAAAAAATTGAATGAAAATAAAATTTACATGTTGCCTACCTTATCTGCTTTCTTTGAGGAACATGACATTGAACGAGACAAAAGGATTACGATGATAATTTCTGTGAAAAAATACTTGCACATGCTTGCAGACAAAATTTCATCATACTTTCCAAATGTATCCAACACCCCATTTGCACTTTCCAGAAGACCATTCACAAAGTTGAAGATGTTCCTGAGACAGCACAAGAGTAGTTCATTGAACTTATTAACAGTGATGCAGCGAGAACTGATTTATCTACAGTGCCATTTACAAAATTCTGGATCATGTATTTATAGTCATATGCTGTTCTGTCTCAGACTGTATTGTACCTTCTTCCATTTCTAACAGCATATCTTTGTGAAATAGGGTTTTTCAGCTTGTTGGTTATCAATTTTAAATAAAGAAGTAGACTTGTTGTGGAAGATGATCTTCATTGTGCTCTTGCAAAGACTGCCCTGAGAGTTTACAGATGTTGCCTTTTTACCCACACTGTCGCAAAATTTAGCAATGTAGTTTACTCCTGTTACCCATGCTACATCATGCTGCAAGAGAAAATTTCATTTATGTGTCATTAGAAATAAATATTTCACAATATATAATTGCATACTGTTTTGTGATTAATCACTATGCTTTAATTACGTTCAATTTATAACAATGAAAATACATCCAGCATATCATATATTTATATTACTATTCATAAAATTACAGTTATGAAGTAGCAACGAAAATAATGATATGGTTGGGGTCACCACAACTGAAGAACTGTATGAAAGGGTTGCGGCAAAAAGAAGGTTGAGAACCACTGCTCTAATGCCTTAAAATTTTCTCAATGATTGAAATGTCCTTCATGAGGCCTCTGAATCACTCTTGAGAAATTATGCTTAGCTGGGGACTGGTCAGGCCTGAAGGATTACCTATAATGTCAGCCCAAGGCTGAATTCAACCATGTCTACATAATGAGTTCTCAACAAAGACTGTGGAAAGGTGGCTCCATCTGCTTTCTGATTGGTGACAGACATCAATGGATGGAAGGATAGTTCATCTTTTGGGATATAGAAGCTCCACTCTGGAAGTACTCCCAGACAGTGCACCATGCATGTCTTCATTTGCATTATTTTTGTTATAATTACACTATACTTTCACTATACTATAATTTTTACCCAGTTCTTTTGCATTAGTCTAGTGAATAATCAAACTTAAAGGAGTAGTAGAACCAGCAAGTCAGAAGTGAGACAAATATGGGTTTCACCAAAGTTACGACTGGCATGCTGGCAGGGATCAGGAGCCCTGGTGGTACAGTGGTTTGCAGGGTCAGCAGTTCAAAGCCTTTAGCAGCACTGCAGGACAAAGACAGGGCTCATCTCCTGTTGGAAACAATTCCAGTCTCGGAAACTCATGGGGGGAATGGGGGGTGGGGCCACTCTGAGTTAGCATGAACTCAATGTCAGGGAGTTTGGTTTCTTGGTGTCCTGTCAGAGTAGAGGGAACCATCAAATTTTTAGCCATCAGGTCAGAAGTGAGGGGGCCCTGAGAATCTCCAAGTTTGTAATGGACATGTGAGGTCTCAGTCAGAGGTGGTAGTTTGGGTAGTATGTGTGCCCTTTAACTTGTAAGTTCCAATCCAGCTCCAGGTGGTTAGGATCAGAGGAGGAAATGCTGCATGTGTAGGTGGGAACAGAACTAAGTACACTTGGATTGGAATTGAATTTATTAAACATTTTCATTTGGATGCTGTGAAAAGCAGAACAGAATACATTGATTTGATCTCCACTTCAAGGAATAAACAAAATGGACCAAAAGAAGTACAACAAAATTCTAACAGCAGATATCTCTGGGTGGTGGGGGGAGGAGGATGTCCTGCTTTATTCACTTTCCTGTTTCACAGCTAAACGTACTTTAATATCCCACCCGGAGAAAGGAAGTGATTTTTAAAATGTACTTTGCTGTCGTTAGGTGCTGTGGAACCTCTGACTCACAGTGACGCTGTGTAAACAGAACTGGCCCTATCCTGCACCAGCCTCACAATCACTCCGGGCTCCTTGTTGCAGCTCCTGTGTCTGTCTATCTCCTTACACGTCTTCCTCTTCTTCCCTAAGCCTGTGCTCCAGAGATTGGTCCCCATGTCCAAAGTAATAAGGGTTTAGTCAGGCATAAGGACTCAGCAAATGTGTAACTGGTCTGAGAAATGGATTGTTTGCTACCATGCATTGCACGGCATTTCCTCCTACATTTTCTTCTTCTAGAGCTTGTAGCAAAAGCAGTTACTACTAAATCAATTCCATCTAACCTGTATCAAAGTGGAACTGTGGTCCAGAGGGTTTTCAATAGCTAATTTCTCAGTAGATCACCAAGCTTTTCGTCAAGCTGGCCCTAGGTGGGCTCAAGCTGCCAACTTGTGAGTCGGCAATCCAACCAGTTATCCATTTGCATTATCTGGGGACTCCTTCTTCCCCTCAGTGATGTTCTTTGTGTCTTTCCTCCTCATCAGCCCCTGAATTGATCTGGGCTCTGACTGAGCCTGCCTGATGGTTGATCCAGACTCCACACTGCCTTCTCTCAGCTAGTGAGACAATAGAGAGCAGCAGGATTGAAGGTCCTAGCTGCTCCTAGCACCCCAATTCTGTCACTGCCAAATAGATTCAGTGAACACTGATTCTAAGAGAAAAGTGCTTCTTCCTCCGGAAGGGGGAAAATATTAAGGCAATCTCCCTTCTATTTCATCCAAGGGCAGGCTCTGATGGACACTCCCCTTCCACTTTAGCCATGCCTCCTGGGCATTTGAGAAGAGCTTGGGTTTGTTGTCACTAGACTCAGAATTGTGGCCTTGATCTATAATTAGCTGTGGGGCTTGGGCAAGTTACAAAGGTTATTTACCTTTTAAAAATGTATGTGTCACTCACTTCACAG
This sequence comes from Nesogale talazaci, assembly GCA_004026705.1. Lineage (NCBI taxonomy): Eukaryota > Metazoa > Chordata > Mammalia > Afrosoricida > Tenrecidae > Nesogale > Nesogale talazaci. The sequence continues at coordinate 240,746 of PVJH01000640.1, forward strand.
TATTGCTAGAGAATAAAAATATACACAAATGAGTACATCTAGCATCCAAATTTTGCTTTTGACTCCATTCCCCACTAAAGATACCAGGACTTCTCAAATAAAGGACTGGCTTGGGGTAAGGATAGGAAACCTAGAAGATCAGCCTGTTATTGCTTATAAGGGCAGAAAGGGTGGAAGTGTTAAAAATTAACTAATAAAAGAACGTGCCAAAGGGACATACAGGAATCAACTGAAAGAGCACTAAATAGCCAAGGCTGGATCAATTTGAGCAATAAAATGAATAAGTAGCTTTGAATTATAACCCCAAACATACAATAAATTTCCATGAGGTTTTACAAATAAATAAATTACAAATAAACAATTAGTGGAAAAGAGACAAATACCCCTGTACCTGAGGGCTTCAAATCATTTATGGAGACACTGTGTGTGATAGTTATAGAATCGTTTGTCAATTTGAGAGGATTAAGAGTGAAGGGGTGGAGTCTAGCTTGTCAACCAGGTCACTGTCAATGGATCCTCTGTGTGGGTATGGCCTTCCCTGAGGTTTCAGGAAACTCCTGTATTCCTCCTCGGAGACGGGAGACACGCTTTCTGCTCACTATCTGAGAGACGCTCTCCTGACAGAACACATGGCACTATGGTGTTAGAGCCCTTGCCTCAGAGCTGGAGTAGCCACGTGGAGACCCCTGCCAGCACTGAGATGCTTATACAGCCACTGGATCCAAAGACTTTCTACCCACTGGCCTGTGGTCATCCTGCATTCAGTGTCATTGCAGGTGTTTTGTGAGTATAAAGAGAACTTTATAGATTGGTATCAGACATATGGGCTAATTTTGAATTTATGGACTGGACTGGGATTATGTTTATTTTAATAATTTTATTGGGGGCTCTTAGAACTCATCACAATCCATACATCCATCCGTTGTATGTCAAGCATATTTGTTGCCCTCATCATTCTCAAAACATTTGCTTTCTACTTAAGTCCTTGGTATCAGCTCCTCATTTTTTTCCCTCCCTCCCGGTACCCCCCTCCCTCATGAACCCTTGATAATTTATAAATTATTATTATTTTGCCATATCTTACACTGCCCGATGTCTTCCTTCACACAATTCCCTGCTGTCCGTCCCCCAGGGAGGAGGTTATAGGTAGATCCTTGTAATTGAATGTAAAACTACCCTTTATATAAAACTCTCTCTTATACACATCTGAGCCTCACTGGATTTGTTTCTCTAGTCTACTCAAAATGACACACCGTGTCTTCAGGGATGTAGACTATAACTCCTTTCTGCTTAACTGTAGGCTCTAGATGGCAATTTCCTTCCAAAGAGCATGCCATGGAAAGGAGGGAAGGAATAATGGATTTGCAGGGGCAAAACCTGGCAAGTCCTCCCTCAGTTTTTGATTAAGATTAAGATCTGTAGTAACAAATTATATTGATACACTTGATCTAACCCTATGCTAGTACATCAATAATGACTCTATATAGCATTTCTGAGACTGTAAATCTTTAGAGGGGCAAAAAGCCTCATCTTTCCCTCAAGGAAAGGAGTGGCTTCTTGGTTTTAATTCCTAACTTTGCAGGTGGTAGTCTAATTCCCCTGATAAAATGTGATGCAAATAGTGCTTAATCCGGGCAAACTATGAGGGGTGGGGTGGGGCCACTGGAGACACACAAATTAAAGTGTCTTCTATAAAATACTTCACTAGTACTCTTCAAGAAGTGTTAATGTCATCAAATAAAAGTCAAGGAATACAAGAACCAAAGGAAACATGGCATGAGCTCTGGTGAGTAATGGGTTACTACTTGGGTTCTAACCACAAGGTCAGCGGTTCAAATCTATGAGCCACTCTGAGGAGGAAAGATTACACTTTCTGCTCCTATAAAGATTCAATACTTCAGACTCAAACAGGCAGTTTTACTCTGTTCTACAATCTACTCTGTCTCTATAAGTCAGAATCTGCCAGAAGGCCATGAGTTTGGGGTTTCAGAAGGAGTGTTAAGCCAGGTGGACTAGAGAAACAAATTCAGTGGCACTCATATATGTGTAAGAAAGAGCTTTATATCAAGGATTAATTGTATGTTGAGAAACATCCCAGCCCAGTCAAACTCAAGTCCACAGTCGAAAGCTAGACCCTAAGTTCCTCTTGAGATTCATGTAGCCACATGTGATGTGAGAAGATCACAGGTTGGTGGGTGCAAAATCTTGTGGATCCAATGGCAGAGAAAACATCACAGGGATCTGGCAGGTCTCATCATGGCTTGCCAAGAGGAAGGGAAAAGCAGAGAGATTTGATGCTTGGGGGAAGTTCCCAGCATCCTCTTTATGAAAAGGCCTCACACACAAGGAGGTACCATCAGGCCATATACTGATTGACAGGCTAGACTATACTTTGATATCTCAAGTTGACATGAAAGCATGCCACTACCACAGAAGGAGACATAATCTACCATAGTACGAGGTGTTGCTGTGATGCTAGAAGCAAGTCCCTGTCTTTCCCAAGCCAGTAGGATGACCCATGGTGGACCAGTTTCAGCAGAGCTTCTAGACTAGAACAGACCAGGAATGAGAAGTGGGTCATCAACTTCTGAGGAAATAGCTATAAAACTATGAGTAAACAGCAGTGGAACATTGTTTGATATAGCACCACAGGTGAACCCATCAGTTGCTAGGCACTCCAATTAGGACTAGGGAAATCTGCATCTTCCAACTAGAGTTGATCTTAATACCTTCAATGGAGCACATGTTTAGGGACCTAATAATGGGGCACAACACAAAAGGAGAAAAGACAGCTAGAAACACCAATTAAGAATCATAATGTGAAATTTACAAAGTGTGAATCTAGAAAAATTGGAAGCTGTCAAAAATTAAATGGGATACCTAAAGATCAATATCCATTGGAATAGCTGAAGTGGATGGATATGGGCCATTTTGAATCAGCAAAGAATATGGTTTACTATGCAAGGAATTATTAACTCAAGAGGAATGGCCTTACATCAGCTTCAAAAAATACTTCAAGATTTATCTTGAAGTAACTATCTATACACCCACAATGAAGTCCAGTTAATATAACTATGCACCAACAACTAAAGTTAGTGTTGAAGGAATTGAAAAATTCTGCCAAATTCTTCAGTCTAAATTTGATTAAACTGATTAAATTGATTAAGCTTAGAAGTATTGATTGGAATGGAAATTTTAGAAACAAAGAGAATCAATAGTTGTAAGACCAATGACTCCTTCACTGCAAATACTTTTTTCCAACAACATAAATGACATGGGCTCACCAGGTGGGGTACACAAGAATAAAAAGGACTAATGGGAAGAAACAATAAAAACACTTAGAGAAATCAGCCAAAAGCCAGCCAAGGGCAGATAGTGAAACAGATCATCAATTCCTCACATGAACGTTCAGGTTGAAGCTGAAGAATATTAAAACAAGTTTTTAAGAACCAAAATAGGACATCCTTGCTGACTTTAGAGACATTCTCAGAAGCATATTTGCTGCTTTGAAGACCAATGATAGAATGCCTGAGACGTTGTAAGATGACCTTAAGAACAGCATACTTGAAGAAAACAGGAACAAAAAAAGATCAAAGTAGATGTCAGAACAGACTCTGCCCTCGCTATTTATGAGAGTAGCTAAGGAAAATGGAAGAAATGACGAAGCGAAGGAGCTAAGCAGAAGTTTCTAAAGGGTCGTTCCCAAAGACAAAGTATTAGAATGAAATGTGAAGAGCCCGAGTTAGAAAATCAAAAGGAGTAACATACTCATCATATCCCCAGTGAAGAAAACAGAACAAAATATTCAAGTTGTGAGTTGAAATATTGAAGGATTCTAGGGGGGAAATATTGAATGCTACACAAAGCTTCAAATGAAGATAAAAGGACTGTATAGAATCAACATACAACCCCAAAGAATTGGTCAGCATTCAGCTATTTCAAGAACTGATGGCCCCATTGGAAGAAGGCAATTTTTGCAAAACAAGGCTCTAAGAACTGAAAACAGACCAATTGAAACATCTCCATGAGCTAGTGCAGTGCTGGAAGCACTTATTAATCCAACGGATGATCATAAAGATGATTCCAACTTCATAGTGATCTAAATAAGTTGTCAGAATCTGTAAGCCTTTCGGTAGCAGATAGCAGATCAAGGAGTGTAATAAGAGTTATTAGAGCCTTCAATAAAATGATCCTTTAATTTAACAAATTAAACAAATAATTTAACAAATAAAAAGAATTTCATTTTACTTGGACTCACAATCAATGCTCCTGGAAGCAAATGCCAAGAAGTCAAACAATAAATATGGTTTTCATGACAAGAAGAAGATTTTGAAAGAGGTTGCTAGGGATTGGGCTCAGATGTTAGGGAGTGGATGAAAAGGGTCAAGGGAAAAGGAAAAGGAAAGCGCCCCACTTGGAGGATATTTCCTGGGAAAATGTCACTATTCTGGTGCAGTGGACAATACAACTATGTGCAATATGTTTCTTCTTGTATGTGTTACTCTGCACAAGCAAAAGGGGAAAATATGAAAATTTAAAGAGAAAAGTCGCATCCTTGGAGCCCTCCAGTATCCTTACTCATCAGATCTAACACTGGTCTGAGTATATATAAAAGAAGAAAAGTAAAATTCACATTGGCATGACATTTTTGTGGCCCATGAGCAAGTGTCAGACAACTAATTAAAAAAGAAATAAAATGATTGGTTTCACTGCAAAAAAAAAAAATGGTGTAAAAGACCTATCTAAAAAGTTGAAGAACAAGGATGTCACTTTACAAACAAAGGTGCACCTGACTCAAGCCATGGTATTTTCAGTCGCTTCATGTGCCTGTGAAGGTTCAACACTGCATAAGGGAGAAAAGAGAGGACTGAAGAATTTGAACCACACTGTTGGTGAGGACTAGAGAAAGAACCATGGGCTGCCAAAGGAAAAACACATCTGTCTTGGATGAAGCACAAACAGAATGCTCCTTAGAGGTGAGGTTGACAAGACTTGATTTTGTTTTGGATACTTTGGACAAGTCATCAGGGGATACCCTGGAGGTGGACATCATGCTTGACAGAGCATGAGTTAAAAAGAGGAAGCTCCTCATTGAGAGAGATCAACACAATGGCTGCAACAATAGACTGAAGCATAAGGACAGTTGTGAAAATGGCACAGAACTCGGCAATGCTCTGCTGTGATGTGCATGAGTCAAAATAGGCACAACAGCACTTAAAAATACCTAAGGCAGTGGTTCTCAACCTATGGGTCTCGACCCCTTTGGGGGATCAAACGGCCCCTTCACAGAGGTGGCCCAATTCACCACAGTAGCAAAATTAAAGTTATGAACTAGCAACGAAAATACTTGTATGGCTGGGGGCGAGGGGGTGGTCACCACAACATGAGGTACTGTATTAAAGGGACACAGCATTAGGAAGGTTGAGAGCCACTGCACTAGGGGATGTGATATAGGCTCTTGGTGCTGCCATGGGCTAACTATTGGGCTACTGATCACAAGGTCAGTGGTTCAAACCCGCTGCTACTCCAGAGGAGAAAGATGAGCCTTTCTGCTTCTGTAAAGACTGACAGCCTCAGAAACTCTATATGGAGTCACTGTGGGTCAGAATCAGTTCATTGGCAGGAGACAAGGGGACATGATGACAAAAAGTGAAGTGAGGACCCTGCTGTGGTATTGGAACAGAAAAGGGACAGGGTTAGGACTAAGGAAATCTGAGTGAATCAATATTGGTTTATTCATTGTGACAAATACATTATGATAATATAAGATTAATAATTTGGGCAACTATATTTGGGGCTTATGGAAACAGTATTATCTTCACAACTTTTCTTTAAATCTGCAATATTTTACAAGAAAAAGTTGATTGAAGAAGCTGTGACTATGATATGTGTACTACAGTAATTGCAGGCTAGCTATTTTGAATGTACAGCAGTCATGTCTTTGTGCATTCGCTTGTTAAAATAATTGAACCACCTCCATGGTGATGTCAGGATTTAGATCTAGATTGATGATTTAGACTGGGTTGCCTCAAAAAGGGGGGGGGGGGGGGGGAGGAAATCCTTGATTTAATGAAGCAACTCTGCCCTCTAGTGAACTAAAGTTCCATCTACAGTCTAAGGACAGTGTTTATGCTGCTTTAACATTCCTCAGTTCCAAACTGAGTCTATACCACGAGTCTCTTATTTGGGGGGATCATCTTCCACTTTGTTCATACACAGAGGATGTCACCCTCTCGGTGAGGTCCTCAGGGAAAGGATTCAGGCATAAGAAGGCATTGGGAAGGACAAAGTACAGTAGGAATACAAAGGGTCTGGCTGTGGAGGAAGAGAGGCAGGCAGTGTGAAGGGGAGCGTGGAGGAAGAGAGGCAGGCAGTGTGAAGGGGAGCCTTAGAGTACTCATGCACCCTCACTCCGTCATTTCTCTTTGGAGATTGTTTCCAAAGGAATAATGAAATACAGAGAAAATAATTTAATTTTAGAAATGGTTCTGTCTAACTTGAAAATTAGAAACAACGCCAATGTCTAACAATGATGCCCCCAAAGAAGAACTGAGGGAAAGAAGGACAGAAGGGAAGGAAGAAGAAAGGGTGGTGCCAACGAATATTCAATAATACGGTTTATTAACCTTGATACATTGTTACTTTTTAAAACAGCACAACACTGAACTTCATAAAAATATCATCGTGGGACCAACACTTGGTGGGGGAGCAGGGGGAGGTGGGGAGAGTAAGAATATGTATAAGAATAAGTACACCAGTACTTATTTTTCAGGTAGTAGGATGCAGAAAATGTGAATATATTTGGTGGGGGAGTTTGAATCTACCTAGAGACACCTATGAAGAAAGGTGCCTCTTTCAAAGGACCAGCCACTGACGATGGATGTTCTTGGGCACAGGTCTACTCTGATGCCAGGGACTTGCGTTCTCTGGCTAGTAACAGAATATCCTGGGTAATAGAGATTTTTGTTTTTTAATCCACCATTTGCCTGACAGAGTTCCAGTGGCATAGTGGTTATGACAGGTCAGCTTGCTGTAGCCGTTTGGGGCCTGGCCCTTCCCCACCTCCTTGAACCTGACATCTGTCTGATGTAGCTCTCCCTAACCTTGCAGCCCGCTCTGCACTCTGCCAGGATCTGGCCATGCCTTCAACCTCCAATCCCCAATTCCTTTACTTAAATGGGCACTAGGCTCCTGCCCAAGTACCCCAGGGATATAAAAAGGGCAGCCATTTTGCCTCCTGGTGCAACTCCAGCAGCCCCCAAAACCTCTCAAACCGCTGGACCTTGCCCAAGCGAGTACCTCCCCAATAAAACTTGTTTATTTTACTATAATTCGGCTCTCATTCATCTCCTGCAGCGCTCCAGCACTTTACAGGTTACACGTTAGACTGCTAATACAGGATCAGCAGTTCAAATCCTGCAGCTGCTCCATGGGAGAAAGATGGAGCTTTCTACTCCTGTAAAGAGTCTACAGTCTCAAAAACCCACAGAAGCAGTTCTACCCTGTCTTGGGGTCAGCATGAGTCAGAACTGACTCAATGGCGGTGAGTTTAGTTTGGGGTTGGTAATTTGCCTGAGACCTAATGTGAATCTCCTCAATCTTGAATAGCTTAGTCACCTCAGGCTATTCACAGACTATTCATGCTCCAACTGTCAATGAAGGAACCTCTTCCTCTCCCAAATCTCATCTCATGAAGGTGACATCTGCATTCAGTGGATTGATGCAGCCCAGGGAAAGGAGCGGCTGGATGCTCGTCAGTACCTCTCCTTCATACTCTCGTACTCAGGGCATTGCGCATCTTTATTTACCTGCTCATTTGCATATCTTCTACTTTGCCTACATTGCGATATCTATAAGCTCACCTTTATCTGCCTCCTCTTTCAACCTTTCTATACTATCCTTAGAGAAAATGAAACTTGAGGGTACTTTCCAAGCCCCCCTAAGTGACACCACCTTCCTAAGACATTATGGCTAAGCTGTTATTTGAAGAGAGTCATTACGAAATGGTTGTTGCATTTACACTGTTGTATTTTAAATGGACAAAAGTTAAAAGGTAAGAGAGATCTGCCAAAAGAGAAAAACTCAAAAATCAAAGTCATTGCCATCAAGCCCATTCCAAGCTATCAGAGGAAGCCAGCCTCCGGTACATACATCACAGGCTCGATAGGCGTAGTTGTACAGCGATCATTATTATTTATTATAGTACAGTTATAGACAGTATGAGAGGGAAAGAAATAATAAGAAGCAGATACATCACATCAGGGTAGCATGCTTACCCCAGCTCCATCTGGTTGTCGGTTTGGAGAAGGGGAAAGGAGGGCCAGAGAGTCAGAGCGTTTCAGTATCTCTGAGATTTCTATTTGACCAAGCTTAAATAAGCTTTTGGGGGGGCATCTGAGCACAGTAGTTACACAAAAAGACACGTCATCAGGAAGGGCTATCCCATAGGTCAAACAGTAATGAGCGGGAAGAACCAGGGGTAGATGCAAAGGGAGATTATTGGAGTCGAGATGGGCGTACCTAAGATTCTTGATAGTTGCAGCCTGACCTCTTGTCCTTGGGTGGGGGGTGAATTAGCTAGAGTTTTCAGGGGGGTGACCCATTAACTGTGGGTGGTTGTTTCTATCTTTAGGGTGAGACACAATGTCCTCTAATTGCTGGCGCCATTAGGGAGATTCACTCCTAAAGTTTGGGGTCTCCCTGTCTCCTACAAGGAAAACCTCTACTGGTAAGCTTCTCAGAAGTGAGCAGACCTCCTTCATCGTGGGACAATCTAGACTCTGATTGTGGTGGATAGCTAATAACCCTGAGAATAGATCCTGACCTACTTCGGCTGACCTCCAGGTGCAGTCATATGCCTCGTGTAGCAAACAGCTTAAGTTTGGCATAATATTTTGGAGAAATAACCTGGTAGAAATCTTTCTGATTCCCACAGAGACCCAATAATGAAACTGGTAGGAATAAAGGGAACAAAATAGAAGAAGGGATGTGGTCATTAGATGTATGCCAGCTTCCACCTGTGTGAAAGTGTAGTAAAAAGTCAGCCTATCAGTCTGATCAAAGCACTTAGCAGCACAACTTTTAACCTGCTAGGTCATTACTGGCTACATAGACCAGTTTGATTGTCATGGCCAGTGCAGGGTAAGAAGAAAGGGCAATAACTGCAGAGGCCAGGGGTGATGCCATACACCTTACAGTGCACAAGGCATCCCTCTGCAAAATAGCTCACCAGTGCCCAGCGTGCACCAGCCCAGGTGTGGCAAGGCTGAGATACCCGCATTCAGAAGAACAAAAGATCTGCATCAGAAGGGTGTGGGTGACAGTGGAAGTCCCCAGTCCATTTGCAGCATCCCCACATGGATGACGCCTCTGGTGAATCCCCACTATGCATGGGTCAGGGATGTGAATAGGCTTGTTATCAGAAAGAGAGCACTGTAAGCTCGACTCTGACAGATGTAGTTAGATTAAGATGTAAAAGCGTATCATTTGATCTCTCTTTTGACCCATTTTAAAGTTGTTTGAGTGTCTGTTTGTTTGAGTGAGTGAGTGAGTGAGTGCAGGGGAAAACCTCATATACCTGGCTGAAGCTCCTGGTGAATCCTCTTTGACTAGAGAGTGCATTGGAAAGCGGATGATTGCAGATGCAGTATGGGTCGAGTTTAGCACGGTATCATCAGATTTTCTTTATTGTCCATTGGAAAGTTGTTCTAGTTTTTTTCTACTTTCGTTTCAATTGAAATTTTATCTGTTTTACTTTGCTATTGCTGTTAGCTTGTGTGTGTGTTTGTATGTTTTTCTGTATATGAAATCCAGGACAGGTAAATCTAAGGACAGTAACTGGATTAATGGTTCTTTAGAGGACATGGCAGGGAAGTTTGGGGGAAATGGGAAGCTAATAATAAATAGTGCAAGACTGGAGGAAATGTGATAATGGTTGGTGATGGTGATAATTGTACAGCTCTTTTTGATGTTATTGAGCTTTTGAGTTGTATGATATATGAATTATATTAAAACTCCTTGCTTTAATATAATTATAGTAAAACTTTGTTTCTTTTTTTTAAAAGCAAAGAGCTGTATCAGACAGTGAGAGCCTAATCCTCTTGCCAAATGCACAGCAATCACACAGAAAACTACAACCCATGGAATTCGATTTGAATCAGTCTTCTCTAAATGAGCAGGGCAGGGTGACTGCATTTAGCATCTGGGTCATGGCATTGAACAAGAACGTGTACTCTATTAGCATCATTTGCCAGCAACAGGAACTCGTTCTGGGGGAAGAGAATAAGGGAGGGGAGCATTAAAGGATATGGGACGGCTTATGGGATCTGGGGGAGGGCTGGGCAATCCTGTCAGAGAGGTTATGCAGAAAAGAACAAGGGACACAATGAAAGTATTCTGCAGCCTTGATCTGTGATGATGTCAGAGCTCTTGTCCGCCACCTGCCAACACTGAAGATAACATCGTCCCCTACAGCTCAGTCGCTGTGTCTGGAAATTAGATGAGGCTTCTGCCAATGCTCTCTCATGGGGAAGAAATTTTCATGGTAGACACAGAAGACTTCTCCCACATGAGAAAACTCGTGGTTATCCACTCCTGCCTGCATAGACACCCCTCACATCACATGCATTGACCGAGATCTACATTCTTGGGTGTGCTGGTGCCAGGAGAGGGAGGCATGGGGGAAGCTCTGACTGATTCAAAAGGCTCGCCATCCCCCAGGCCCCATGCATTCACTCATACATTTCTACTTGCCAAATGGATTGTCAAAAAAGACTGTTTGGGGGTACAATCACCAAACTTGGATTGTTTAGATCAAAAAGTCAGAAAATTAATTTGGAGTAAGAGGGCTCCCATTCCCTAATTAAACACTGTTGAGTTACCAGTACCTTTCCAACCCATCCTATAAATCATTACCATTCAGACCTCAGATAAAAGAAACCTTAATGAAACCCTCAAAAAAAATGTGATAGCTTTCACCAAGGTAAAAAACCAGAATTCCCTTCCAAAAGCAGTGCTCAGTTAATAGTCCTTACTACCAATACTACTTCAATACTAACTGTGAACGTGGTACTAGTATTGAAACACTATGACAGGTTTTGTCACAGAGGAAAAGCAAATTATGACATGGTGTTCCAAAGGAAAGAAATTCCTTTCCAGATCTCAGGAGGAAGGGACAAGTGTAAGAAATTATCTTTTTAATTAAAGAAAGAAAGTGGACTTCTGGAAGATGGTGGCTGAGTGACACCCACCAGAGGTTCTTGGTAGGAGATCAACCCCGGGAGAGTGAGAGAGAAATTCTGCACTGCCAGATCACTGGAAGAGCATCATAAAGATAAGTACGCACATATTCATAAGTACGCACATATTCACAGGGTTTTAAGGGTTAGGGGCTTTTGTATTACCACAGTGAAGTCTGACTAGGGTTTAACCCTAGCACCTCCACTGTCTGCCACTGTCTCCTCCAGAACTGCTGCAGGAAAAATGGGAGCCAGCACAGGAGCATTGTCTCATCGAAGGCGCAGCTTGCAGCCAGCAGTGCTAGGCAGAGATTAAACCCTTGCAACTCCACACTCAGGGGTCTCGGGGCTCAGGAAGAGGGTGGGTGGGCTTTTCCGGCCTCACGTCACACTGCACAGGGTCAGGCTCTCCCAGCTGGGTGTAGCAAATGTAATTGTCCTAGGCTAAGGGAAGTGGTCTGGCCTGTGAACCAAACTGGAAAAGACCAGGCGTTAACACAAAGAAACCAAGTCTGCTGAAACTGCAGGGGGAGAGAGAGAAGCGAGGGAATCCAAAGTAACTACAAAAGGAAAGTGAAGAAAACAAGAGCAAATAATTGGGGGGGGGGTGAATGACTCTCTATTGCAAAAGGAGTGTGCACTGGCCCAGATCAGAGATGAAATTAGTAAATTTCTAGAAACCAATAAAACACAACATATCAAAACATATGGGACATGGCAAAGGCAGTTATCAGAGCAAGTTTCATAGCAATATATGCAAACTTGAAAAAGGAAGAGCATCTCATAACTGATATGTTGGCACAGAATTTACAACTACAGCAGAGTCAGCAGAACAATCCCACTAATAGCAAAACAAAAGAAATAATAAAAATCAGGGCTGAGATTCAGGAGAGGGAAAATAAAGAAACAGTGGGAAAAAATTAATGCTGCTAAAAGTTGGTTCTTTGAAAGGATTAACAAAATTGACAAACCTCTGGCAGACTAACCAAAGAAAGAAAAGAAAAAATTTCAATAGCAAGAATGAAGGATGAAAGAGGGGACATCACAACCGACCCTAATGAAATCAAAAGGGTAATTTCACAGTACTACAAAGGACTTTACTCCAATGAATTCAATAACTTGGAAGACAGGCTGAGTCCCGGTGGCGTAGTGGTTGTGCACGGGACTGCGGCCCACTGGGATGGAGGTTCAATTCCAGCTCCACGGAGCAAAGGCTGGGCCTCCTGCTCCCACCACCTGAGGGCAGTGATGCCAAAAAACAAAACAAAACAAACAAACAAACAAACAAAAACAACAATAACTTGGAAGACATAGACAAATTTTTGGAAAAACAGTCCCTCCCTAGACTGTCCCCAACAGACTCATAACAATAGAAGAAATAGACAAGGTTATCAAGGGATTACCAACAAAAAAAATCACCTGGGCCAGATGACCTTACAGGAGAATACTACCAAGCATTCAGGGAAGAACTGACACCAATCTTACACAAACTTCGAAAACATAGAAAACAATGACAAGCTCCCAAAATCCTTCTATGAAGCTATTATAGCACTGATACCGAACTGGGCAAGGATCCCACAAGAATTGAGAACTACAGACCAATATCCCCAATGAACACTGATGCAAAAATCGTTAATAAAATACTGGCCAATAGAATACAAAAGTAGATAAAACAAATAATTCATCATGACCAAGTGGGGTTCATACCCAGAATGCAGGGGTGTTTCAACATATGACAGACCATTATATCATTTGCCACATTGACATGAAAACTATAAGAACCACATGATAACATCAATAGATGCAGAAAAAGCATTTGAAAATACCCAACACCAATTCCTGTTTAAGACACTTGAGAAGATAAGACTATAAGGAAAATTCCTGAAGACAACACAAGCTATACATGAAAAAACAACAGCCAGCGTGATAATCAATGGAGAAAAGATGAACACAATCCCACTGAAAAGGGGGATCCGACAAGGATGTCCCCACTCTTATTTAACTTCATACTGGAGGTTTTAGCCAACAGCATAAGACCAATAAAAGACATCAAAGATATTTGCTTGGGGAAGAAAGAGGTGAAATTATCATTATTTGCAACTGATATGATTTTATATATGGAAAATCTCAAAAGCTCCACAAAGGGATTACTGGAAACAATAGAGGAGTATGGCAGAGTCGCAGGATACAAGATCAACAATCAGAAGTCGATCGGTCTGCTGTACACAGCAGATAAGACCACAGAAGAGAAGATTTAACAAAAAAAAGAGGTACCTTTCACAATAGCCATGCACAAATTGAAACATCTAGGGATATACCTGACTAAAAGAACAAAAGATCTATATGACAAAAATTACAGAACACTATTACACGAAACCAAGAGGGACTTCAACAAATGGAAGATTATCCCATGCTCGTAGATCTGAAGACTCAATAGAGTAAAGATGCCAGTTCTACCCAAGGCACTATATAAGTTTAATGCAATTCCAATACAATTAACCTTCATCTTTCTTCACAGAAATTGAAAAATGATTACTAACTTCTTATGGAGAGGGAAGAAACCCAGAATAAGCAGATAACTCCTCAAAAGAAGGGCACTGTGGGAGGGCTTGCTTTATCTGACTTTAGCACATACTACACAGCCACAGTGGTTAAAATTGCATGGTACTGGCATAATGGTAGATACTCAGACCAATGGAAAAGAACTGAAAACCCAGAAATAAAAAACACCAGCATATGGACAACTCATCTTTGATAAGGGTTCAAAAATATCAAGTGGGAGGCAGATGTCCTTTTCAACAAGTGGTTCTAGAACAAATGGATAACTACCTGTAGAAAAATGAAGCAACATCCTTACCTCACTCCGTGCACTAGAATAGACTCAAGATGGATTACAGATCTTGAAGTAAAACTCCAAACTATTAGGACCATCAATGAGGGAATTGGGACCAACCTCAGAACACTGGCACAGGGATTACATAGGCTATCAGAAATAGGGAAGGACACAAACACAGAGGAGGCACAAATAGACAAGTAGCATATACAGGAGATAAGACACCTGTGTATGTTGAAAAAATTCACCAAAAGAGTAAGAAGAGAGCACAGGGACTGGGAAAACATCTTTAACAATAACTAATCAGATAAAAGTCTTATTATTATTACTAAAATTTATAATATCCGGGTAGCTTTCAAAAAGAACAAAACTAATTGCCCACAGAGGAAGTGGGCAAAGACCTGAACAGAAGTTTCACAGAGGAAGAAATCTGAATGGCCAATAGCCATATAAGAAAATGTTTCTGATCATTAGCTATAAGAGAAATGCAAATCAAAACAAAAAGAGATACTACCTAACACCCTCAAGTAAAGCCCAATTAAAAAAAATCGGAAAGCAACAAGTGTTGGAGGGGCTGTGGGGAGAAAGGAACTCTTATTCACTGCTGGTGAACCTGTAGGCATGCACAGCTACTATGGAAATTGATTTGGCGATATCTAAATCAGTTGAAAATTGATCTGCCATATGACCCAGCAATCCCCCTATTGGGGGAATATACCCAGAAGAGGCAAGCAATGAACCACAAGTAGACATCTGTGTTCCAATGTTCATTGAAGCACAGTTCACAATTGCAAGGAATTGGAAACAGCCTAAATTTCCATCAAATGATGAATGGGCTAAAAAGCTGTGGTACATATATACAATGGAGTACTAAGCATTGCTGAAAAGCAGTGATGAACACAGGAAGCACTTCACTACATGGGAAGAACTGGAGGAAATTATGCCAAGTGAAGTAAGCCAAGTACAAAATAACATGTACATGAGTCCTCTGAGATAAGCTTTAAAAAAAAATACAAAAGGAGCATAGCGAATAAAGCTACTGTATACAGAAATTCCTGGCGGGGGTGGGGAGGAGGCACAGGTAGTATGGCAGGGGTCAGACCAAATCCAGGGTTACATATGGGTTACATACTGCAGGGTTACATACTGCAGTGGGAGAGGGGGGAGATGGTGATGTATAGAGAGGGAATGAGGTACTATCCCACCCAAGGGGAGCGCATTGTTTATATCTCCACAGGGAAAGAGGGACCAAACTTAAACCCAGTGATCCAGGATGTGAATGCAGCATGATGGCATCGAGTGGGGAACCAGGGAGGCCCAACCCCAACCCCAACTATGTGGACAGCAGACTTTCTCCCCAGGGGAGTTTGCTTTGGAGGTCAGCACTGAAGCTGCAGCTTGGCGAGTGGGCGAGTATTCTAGTGCATATTGCCTGATCAGAGCACACAAGAACACATGAAGGAAGAGCAAGAAAGAATGGAGCACATCCTGGCCCAGCAAGCCTTGAGGACGATATTCCCACTCAGGACAGCCAATGCACAGAGAGGACCATATGGCTGACCCCACTATGAATCATGGCATCCCTCGCTGACACAGGTCCCATGGGGACAACAATGGAGAAGCTGGGTCAGGATTGTACCTTATCTGACCCAACCACACCATGGCAAAACACTAAGGGTGTGCAACAGAGCATGGAGTCCCCGAGGGAGTGCCGAGGATATACTTTGGGGCCAGAGGGTGCCACCCCATTGCACTCAACTGGGGGACATTCCTGGAGGTCAACGAACAGACCTTGAACTATTTACAGGTTTTTATTGTGTTATCATTTTTATTTTTCACATATATATAATTTGGACATGGGTTTTTGTTGTTGTTGCTGCCATCATTTTCTTTTCTTTGGTTGCTTCATCATGGGATGCCTGTTTTTTTTTTCTAGTACATATTGCTATCTCTGCAGGTCTATCTAGATAAGATATGCTGGATGAACAGTCTGGGGGAGAAAACAAGGGCACTGATGGTTTCAGGGGGAGGGAAGGACATGGGAAATGAGGAGGAGGGAGAAAGGAGACGGTGTTGACCAACCCAGGGTTAAGGGAACAATAAGTGATTCAAAATCAGTGACAGGGTGGGTGTGAGAGACCCAAGAGTAATGCAAGAGAGAGAAAATACTGAAACCCCAATGATGGCTGAGCAAGATGGTGGGGCAGAAGGAAAGTAAAGGAAAATAGAGGAAATAACTGGGAGGCAAAGACATTTATAGAGGTCTAAATACAGGCATGAACATAGGTGAATATATTTATATATGGTAATAGGGAAATAGATCTATATGCATATAGATATAAGGTTAGTATTAAGACAGAAAATGGGCATTGGACCTCCACTCAAGTACTTCCTCAATGCAAGAACACTTTGTTCTATTAAATTTGCATTCCATGATGCTCAATTTCCCGACACTATCACTGAAGACAAATGTGTACATAAGCAAATGTGGTGAAGAAAACTGATGGTGCTCGACTTTCAAAAGATGTAGTATCTGGGGTCTTAAAGGCTTGAAAGCAAACAAGCAGCCATCTAGCTCAGAAGAAACAAAGCCCATATGGAAGAAGCACACCAGCTTGTGTGACCACAAGGTGTCAAAGGGATCAGTAATCAGGCTTCAAGAACTAAAAATCTTATCATTGCATGCTCACTTTCCTGATATGATCACTGACAACAAATGTGTGCATAAGCAAATGTGGTGAAGTAAGCTACTGATGGCATCTGGTTATCAAAAGATATAGCATCTGGGATCTTATAGGCTTGAGCGGCCATCTAGCTCAGAGGCAACAAAGCCCACATGGAGGAAGAACACCAGCCTGTGCGATGACGAGGTGTCAAAGGGGTCAGGTATCAGGCATCAAAGGACTAAAAATTATATCATTATAAATGAGGGGGGGTACAGATTGGGGACCTAAAGTCCGTCAGTAGGTAAAGCGATAGTCCCTTACAGAGGGTTTATAGGGAAGAGATGAGCCAGTCAAGGTACCGTGTAGCAATCATGAAATTTGCAACTTTCCTCTAGTTCTTAAATGCTTCCCCGACTCACTATTATGACCCCAATTCTACCTTACAAATACAGCTAGACCAGGGGATGTACACTGGAGGCGGAAACGGGTAATTCAGGACAGATGATTGTTTTAGGACAGGGGTGAGAGTGGTGATGCCAGGAGGGTGGAGGGAAGGTAGAGTAGAAAGGGGGAATCTATTGCAGGGATTTACTTGTGACCTCCTCTCTGGGGTAAGGAGAGTGGGGAAGTGGGTGAAGGGACACATCAAACAGTGTCTGATGACAAAATAATGACAATTTGTAGATTGCTAAGAGTTCATGGGTAACTATGGGGAGCTGGTACTGGGGGCCTAGGTGGAAGGAGGGTGTTTTGATAATGATGATGGCAACAAATGTGAAAATGTGTACAGCATACAATTGACATATGTATTGACCATGATAGAAGTTGTATGAGCCCCCAATAAAATGATTTACTTAAAAAATGAGGAGAGAAGAAAATGTTCTAAAATTGATTGTGGTAATGTTTATACAACTTGATGTGACTGAACTATTGAATTGTATGATATGTGAATTATAGGTTAATAAACTGATCCAAAAATTCAAAAAAGAAAAGAAAAAAGAAAAAAAGATAGACATGAACGGCAAAGATTATAGGTACATTTTCAACACAACAGTCACTCACATATGTGGCAGAAAAAATGGTATCTTCATACACACCTCTTATCAGAGAGCTAACATTTGAAAGAACTTATTTGAAGCTATGTAGCTGGGAAAATTGTGGTTCTGAAGCTAGGTTCTAGAACCCAGAGGTTGTGAATATAGCAATGAAGAATTAAAGTTGCAGATGAAATTATCGTAAAATGCTTAATCAGATGTGTTAAAATAACTCATTCATCCAGTCGCAGCAGCGCCATGAGCGTTGACACTGCTAAAGATCTTCAGTGGTGGGTGGGCCACACTCACTGCTCACTAGTGTACTAGGGTTCATTTCACTCACTGTGGTACCTCATGGTGGTAGCCTGCATTTCTTTAAAAGAGCTATAACATCATTTGAGATTTAATTTATTAAAAATCCAATCTATAATCCCTTACAGTAAAAGTTACTCTTGAAGTAAAGTGACCAGATTTTAAGTGGGACACAATTGACTGGGGGCAGGGGGTGTTCTTGATTAAAAATTTGGTCTATATGGAGCAACAAAAATGTTCATAGACTGCAAAAATAGTATTGCAATATATTTATTTTAATTTTAAAATGCCTGGGACATTGTTAAAAAGTGGTAGATACATCTGGTCACCTTCTCTTAAGTCCAATCAGTAGGGGTGTTCTAACTCAGTAAAGCTTAGGTGAATACGGCCATTTAGACAAGTGACCACACACAATCATATTCCATACAGATACCAGTAGGGCATGAGATCTTGGGGAGATGGGGTAGTCTAGAAAAGCCAAGTAGAGAAGCCTCTCCCAGTTTAGATAAGTAAGGTCACAGGAGGCTTCATGGGATGACAGTCTGATGACAGTGGGAGAAATGCAGGTTATGAAAATGTCTCTATCACCTTTGGAAAACCAGTCTTTTTTGTCACATTGTACCCTGTGATCAATGGAAAACCTGCTAATCGCTTTCTGCAATTATTGTAAAACCTTTTTGCTTTATATTTTAAGTTCTGTATCTTCTGTGATTTTAACTGAATTTTAAAGTCATTTGGAGGTAGAAAACCCTGTTATTTCTTTCTTTCTATCTCATGCTTCAGAATTTGCAATCAACTTAGCCTGTCTTTGGTTGAATGAGTGACAAGCAATTCTGGGCCCTAGTTCCTAGAATCATGGACAGTGAGTTGATTCAGATTCGTAGCAACCTATCTAGGGTTTCTAACTCTTTATAAAAGCAGACAGATTCATCTTTCTCCCATGGAGCAGATGGAAGGGTTCAGCCACCAACCAGTAGCTCCACACTTACCTGCCAGTATCACTAGCTTGATATATGGTTAAACACACACACACACACACACACACACATTCAGTTGATTCTGACTTGTGAGCCTCTATGTAGGCTCGAGAAAAACTGCTCCTGTGGGTTCCTGAAACTGTAAACATGTACAAGAGTAGAAAGCCTCACATGGCTCCAGGAGTAGCTGGTGGTTTTGAACTGTTCACTTTGAGCTTTCCCACTCCACCCCCAGGGCTGTTTTAGATTGTGGTTTGTATCATTTCAACATCCCATAGTCCATTTGCATACTACTTGGTGATGGTGGAATGGATGACTTGTCTTGCTTCCCCAGGACTGCCATAACAGAAACACCACAGATGTGAGGCTTCAATGAACAGACCTTTATTTTGCATCACGGGTCTAGAAGTCCAAATCAGGGCATGGCTTCCATCAGATGTTCTCCACGCTCTATTTTAGCTTCTGTTGGTTCACAATCTTGGGCCTTTCTGGGCTTGTAGATTCATCATCTCTGTTGATCCATCTTCCTCATCTTCCAGTGACTCTTATGCTTTTTGGACAGCATGTCTAAGCTTGGGCTCCACTCTCCTGTGGCACCAACCGCATCAGCAGCCTTTAAGATTTCCTATTTCCAAGCAGGACTACAAGCTGTTGAATCGATTCCACCCCATAACAACCTTAAGGACGGAGAAGTGCTCCAATGTGTTTCAGAGCTCTTGTAGAAGGAACACAACTCATTTTTCTCTGCATCACCTCTGGGTAAGGCGTTACCCAGAGAACAGGAGTTAGAATTTCAATTCATAAAACGCTTTCTCATTCTTCTTGAACTCCCCTCTGACTTTCATTTTTTCCCTTTTAATGTCACTTGCACCCGTCAACATAATCATGTACTATCTAGATCTGCCATTAAAGTGCCACCACAATAGATACAATAAAATTCTGACAGCCTGTGTTTGGGAATCAATAGATGGCTAGGTCTATACTTGGTGTTACTGAGTAAATGGATCTGGATTCTAGGAAAAGGAATTCCCTTCCTGTTCAGTGTGTGTGCAGTGCCCTTGAAATGAAGAGATGTCATAGGATCCCTTCTCTTTTTGTTTGCCCCTGTATGCCCTTAGGAATCCTGGTGGCACTGGGGTGATCTGGGTTGCCCACCCCAAGATCAGCAGGGGAAACCTCAGGTCCCTCTGCAGGGGGTAGATGAAGCTTTCTACTCTCTTTGGGAGACAGTGGTCAATGTAGGACATGAAAACATTTTTTAATAAATTATCAAGGGTTCAAGAGGGAGGATAGGTAAGGGGGAAATGAGCTCAAGTAGAAAGAAAATGTTTTGAAAATGATGATGACACTATAGGTACAAATGTGATGGACACAATGGATGGATGTATAAATTGAGGTAAAGGCTTAATGAGCCCCCAATAAAATGACTATTTTAAAAGAAAAGGAAGAAGTCCAGAAAACCAACAGGGGCAGTTCTATTCTGACCTCCTGGGTTGCTGGAAGTCAAAATTGACTTCATTGCAGTGTTTTGTTGCCATTGCCTCCCCCTTCCTCCATTTTTCCTGACATCTTACTGCCCTTTGAACTTTTCTGGGTTTCAATTCCCCCACACTGCACAAAACAATAGATTTTGGAAGAAGGGAGAAAATCAAGGCATGACACTGGCTGAGATTACACAGGGAGAGAATGCAAGGAGTCAGGACTGCCATCTGGGACAGTCTGAGACTGCTATCGGGGATGCTTCAAGACAGATTGATTGGGTAGAAGAGGAAGCAGCAGCTCCTGAACGAAATAAGCTGCAGATTGTGATTGTCTAAGCACCGAGTGTGTGAAGCCAATGAAAGAGGCGCAAATGCGTGAGCTGAATGGCGCCCAGAGGACCGTTGACTATTTGGGACCAATCAACATGGAATTTTTGAAGACTGAGGAAAGAATCATCTCAATGAATTGGTGGACTCCAAAATCAGATGAAAGCCAGATGAAGACTACATAATCAAAATTCATTTGATCTCTTTTTAAATTATGCAAGCATATTCTGTCCCATACCAACCAACCGTGTTGACAAGAAGCTAAACATAGGAATGTTCCCAACTTTCCTAATGCAGTGACTCTTTAATACAGTTCCTCTTGTGTGATAACCTCCCCCTTCCCCAACCATAAAATTATTTTTGTTGCTACTTCATAACTGTAATTTCACTACTGTTATGAATTTGGTGACCCCTGTGAAGGGGTCGTTTGACCCTCAAAGGGGTCAAAACCCACAGGTTGAGGGCCGCTGAGCTAATGGTTTGGAACCATAGTTGAGGTTAGCATTGCAATGCAAATCTGGTAGCACCACTGGTGTAAAGCCGGACAATGAGGCTACCCTTGCTGTGTTCTGTTTGCTTCCACCCCTACCATCAGGGTCTTTGGAGATCTAGACACTACCTAAGATTTGAGCTTAGGGTGTGGGAGTCATCTCAGTAAATAGGGCACCTGTGCCCTGCATTGTAGTGTTGACAAGATCACCCCCCGCTTGGGGAAAAATGTCCTTTATTTAAAACTGTGGTTTGTTCGGTGAAACTACAAGTTTACAAGTGAGGAAAGAGCTGCCCCTGGACTGTGCTTCCTGTCTCCACCCACCTGTCACACTCCCAGCCTCCCGCCACCCCACCCCCACCCCACTCCCGGTCCAGCTCAGTGCTGAAGGGTTCACATGGTAGGGCTCAGGGCAGAAGACCGGGTGATGGTTTTCCTTTGCCCTACCTGCCTTTGTGCCACTCGCACCCCCCCTCAATTTTGGCATGAAAGAAAAAGTTAACTCAATCACCCCACCCTGTATTTAATAGATTTGGCAAGTGTCCCCCGTCCTCCCCCCGCCCCCGCCTCATCCTTCCCCACTCCAATCTGAAAATCGTTTAAAAAGAGAAGTTACAGACATGCCATTCAGAGAGGCAGGTGGCACCTGGGATTTCCTCAAATTTACTAACTCAGCTCTGCGTAAGAGTCGTGGGGAGAGAGGGGCCGGCAAGGTCTGCCCCACCTGGTGCCCACACCACATGCAGCACCCGGCTGCCCGCACAGCTCAGCCGCTTAGGGGGAGGCCTTGGTGTCTTCCAAAATCCACTTGTGGCTGGGACACGAGGGGGGCCCGGGAAGCCTCTGCGCCAGTTCTGCTGGTTCGTTTTCCCGCACCTCCCTTGGCTTTCACCCCTAAAACGGGAAAGCAAGAACTCAAAACCAAAGCAAACCAATCAATTAACACATGTACAAAACTTCTACTTCTGCAGCGTCCTTGATACAAGGAAACGTTATGATACGAAAGCGCTTTCCAAGTAAACACGCTGAAGGAAAGAGGCAAAGGGGCAATTGTTCCGTTTTAATTACTTTCTGTTACTTTCTTAGTCCAAATAGTATGGATCCTCCCCCCTGTTGGCTCAGGGGAGTAAGCGCGGGTTCAAACCCACCCGCTACTCTGTGAAAGATGAGGCTACCTGCTTTCATGAAGATTAACTCTCGGGACCCGACATAGGGTTGTGAGGAAAGCAAACGCACTGCTATGAAGCCCATGACGCTCACAGCGACCCTGGCAGGGAGGACTGCCCCGCCCGGTGGGGTCCCGAGACTGGGTTTGAGCTGAGCCTTGCGGATCGCAGCCCAACGCATGACTACGACATTACCGGGGCTCCCGTAGGGTCGCTCGCCCCCAAAGAGTCCACACTCGTTGGCAGTGGGTTTAAGTTTTCCGCAAGCTTCACAACCTAAATCCTATTAAAATGGTCTCTATCGAGTAAGAATTTATCCCCCAAGATTCTTTCTTCCGCTCACTTCCCGAGCCAACCCCCAGGACCCGTTGCCATGGTTGAACTTGAGCGGCGGGGACTCAGAATTCCAAACCGCAACCAAAGGGCGCTGCTCGGCCGGGAAGGAGGGGCTTTGACCGTCCCCGGCGGCGTGGGCGCAGGCGCAGGCGCAGGCGCAGGCGCGCGCGCTTCGCGGACCGTTTGTGCCGCCCGCGCCGCCCGGGTCGGGGCGGTGTTTCGGCGACGGACCGGTACGGGTGCCGGCGGGGCGCTTGCGGAAGTGCACGCGCCATTGGGAGAGCCACCGCCGCCGCTCGGTGCCCTTGTTTCCGAACACCGCCGCCCGGGTCACTCCTGGAGCAAGAGCAGGGCTGGGGCCGACTCCAGGCCTCCCGCGTGGCCGTCCCGGCGCCTGTGTCAGCTCCCCGCCGGTGGGATGTGGCGACTGCGCCGGGCCGCCGCGGCCTGGTGAGTGCGGGCCCGGAGCTGGCCCCGTTATTTCTGGGGCTGCTCGAAAGCGGTCCCGCTGCCTCTGCAATGTGTTCCCGACTCTTAGCCGGGTCCCAGGGCCGCTCGAGCATTTCGTGGTATTTGGGAGCATGCGGTGGGAACCCTCCTGGCTTGGCTCGCGTGCGGTGCCGCCCCGCTGCCGGCCTCCACCCTGTCCCTGTGACACCCCTGGGCCGGGGTTCCGGGCACCTCGCAGGGTCGGCCCGTCTGTAATTGCCCTCCTGGCCCTGCCCTTTCATCCTCTGGCTTGGCGGTATCTCTGGCTACTACTTGTTTCTGCTTCTCGCTCTTCCGTCTCGGGTCCTCTCCATGTGCCCTCCCCCCCGCGCCCCCCAGCCTTTTCCGGACACTGGTTTGAGTAATGTGCTTGATTCCACCGTCGTGTCTGCTGTGGGGAGCTGGCCCTTTTCTCGCTCCTTGCTCAGTCCTACGAGGGAAGGTGGGTGGGAGTGGGGACGGGAGCCGTGACGCACCGCCGTGGGAGGTGCTCGCCAGATCCCGCCTCCTCGGCGCCTCGATTGGGCGTTGCGGGAGAGTTGGTTGGGGTTGCAGGCTGTGACGCCGCCTTGGCAGTCACTCCTTCACTGTTGTTTGGGCCTGGTTTAGTTCTAAATAATTTTTTTCTAAATGTTTAAGAAAGCGCAGAGAATTATTTTCCCTTTGAGTTGCTCTCGGCTGTTCTGAGACGTTATATTCATGCATGCGTGTGTTCGGGAGCGTTAGGTCGATCCAGTTTCTCATTGTTGCAGGCATTTGCTACTAAGTGTAACATATCAAGCACATTTATCGCGGGGCGGGGGGTGGGGGGGGTGGTGGTCTAAACATCTGTTTGATGTTTTACCCCCACCCCTGAACTTTTATGATCATGTGATTTATTTATTTTTCTGGACAGTTGGCTGATTTATGATCGATGCTGTTTGTTTATGCAATTGGAGGTGGTTGGACTAAATACATTTTACTTGAATAAAGGTCATGACTTCAAAGTGTCTCATGCTGATCTCCTGCACGGTGGAGTTAGCAGTAGAAATGATGATACAGATGGTCAAAAACTTCAGGCGCTGGAAACTAACTTTTGTTACAGTACCTCAGCTGTCGTCAAGGAATACATTTACAGCCTTAAAACTTTTAACAAATGAGACTCGAGACATTTTTGACACAGCTAAAAGCCTAAGACCAACTGCCATGTGATGCAATAAACATTTGAGTTATATTGTTGGAAAAAACATATTGGAAAACAGTTTATAGACTGAGAGATAGTAGGTGAGAGAGATGCTTTCTGGAAAAATAAGATCCTTTTTTAATCACATTTGATCTTTAGTTTGCATATGGGAGCTTATATTAAAAATCTACTTTCTTTAAACAAAACATGCAATTTCTTCTGGCAGCCATTGTGGCCGATGAGAACTGTCCTGCTAACTCTGATTCCATCCCCCCTCCCCAGCGGTTTTATGGGCGTAAAGTTCACATAAACAATTCAGTTTCATCAAGAAGTGTTATACAATCACCTCCATATCAAGTTTTAGAATATTTTTTCTTTCATATACTTAAGAAACCATTAAGCCAGTTACTGTCTGTATAGATTCATTTGCCCTGGATTTCATATACAGAAAAGCATTTTAAATTAACAAAAAGTAAAACAAAAACCTCAGCTGAAAGGAAAGCAGAAGGTATTAAAAACTAGAGAAAATTTAGATAGATTTAGAAATTTAGAGAGATCAAATGATAGGGTGCTAAACTTTAGCTAAAATCTGATTTTTATATTTGTAGTTCTACTAGTTTTCTTTTTTCGTTCCTGGATATGTTCCGTATCTTTCTGCTTTATCTTTAATCTTAACATTTTCAAGGCATAATTCAACTATAGCTCTCCCGCATTCTCTGGCTTGGAGATAGTGGCCTTTCCCTTTGAAAGGTTCCTGTGTGCTTAAGGACTCCTGGTGGCAGCTGTCAGGTTGGACTGCTAACTTCAGGGTTGACTGGTCACACCCAACTGCTGTTCCTGTCTGATCCCTCAAAGATAGCGCAAAATAGTTCCCGGTGAGTTAGGATCTACTTGTTAAGGGGTTTGAACCTGTTTGTTTGGTATCTTCCTTTAACTCTGGGAAAATGTTTACATGCTTAATTGTCTTTCTTTTTCATTTTTTTTCCTGTCTAGATACCCATTCGATGAATATTGGTCCCATTAAGTTGATCCTGTGTGTCTGATTTCCATGATGTAATCGGAACCTATTATTTATTTTTAAATGTATGCAAAGGTTTTAAGTTGTGTACATGCACAGATATTTGCATTGTAAATATACCCTAAAAATGATCTTAAAGATTAGAAGACAAGGAAATTTGTATCTAGAAGCTTTAATATTCCCTTCCTTTTTCCCAGTGGTGTGTGTGTGTGTGTGTGTGTGTGTGTGTGTGTGTGTTTCCCCTGGGGAACCTCTCCTTGTGCAAAAAAGCTGTGGAGGGCAGAGGGTGAGTACCCTCTCTCCTCACAATAATACCAAAACCAAACTCACTGCCTTGAAGCCGATGCCGATTCATGGAGAATTAGCCCAAAGCCAATTCCTGTGAGGTTGAGGCCAGGCGTGCTCCCATCCTCCAACCTCCTTTGCCAGTTCTCACGTCAAATGCCTCTCCCAGTGGCACACCCTTTAATCCTGGGTTGAATAATTCATTGCACTGCCCCCACAGAACTCACAATACTCAATTATGGGGATTTTAGAGAAGTTAATGGGTTACAGTTCAGGATAGTCGAGACTGCCTTTCGTCATCCGTGCCCACAGGCATGCCGCTCCCTGACCTTTGGCCACACATTCCCTTGGCCCCTGCTCAGGCAATGTTGCAGAGACCTTTTCGGGTGCTAATAGTTGCCCAAAGGACACCCCATTCAGACAGAAGCTTCAGCCTGAAGGTACTCAGCGCTGACTTCGGAGTTAGCACGCCTCGCTCCCCAATTAAATGCCTGGGGGCAACTTATTTTGCAAGCAAGCCTCTGCCTCAAAGGTACTCTGCTTTACTTGCCCACTGCCCCAAGTTCGCCACTTTGTCTCAGGTGCTGGCGCTTTGTTCTGCAGCTGGCACTGCCCTGCCACTTTCCTTGCCTGCTTTTCACAGCTTGCCTTCCTTGCATTGTGAGAGTCAGTGAGCAGAGACGCTTGGGATCCAAAGGGCATGTTCCTGCCTTGGCTCATCTCTCTTCATCATAGTGAGATCCCACTTTCAGCTTGGAGCTGGTCTATTCTATACCTGGTAGCATGATGAAAATGAGCAATCACTGCATTGGGGTTCAAGGTTTCGCAATCACAGTGAACTGTGGTAACAGTCTCTCACAGTACAATCTATCAGCTTCCTACCCCACTTTCTCTTAGACTTATCAGGAGAAAGCCATTTGAAGGAAGTTAACAGATACGGCTAGACGAGGCATATTAGGGACTGTAGTATATCACACTATGCCATTTAGCTTGACTCGCATGTTGTCTGCCTCTTCCTTGCGTTCTATCTAGGGAAGACCTGGTAGTACTCCTTGTAAGCCTGCTAATTACAAGAGCTGCTCCATGGGAGGAAGAGAAAGATTGACAGTCTCAGAAACTCTAGGTAGGGTTTCTATGCGTCAGAATCGATAGCAGTAAGTTTGGCTTGAATTTTGTGTTCTAGGTTCTGGGGAGATTTCTTAAGTCGTTTTCTGGCCTTACTGTTTTGTCTTTGTAGCTTAAAACAAAGCAACTGGGGCTGAGCCCTGGTGGCCTAGTGGTTGTGTGTGGGACTGCAGCCCACAGGGTTGATGGTTCAAATCCAGCAGCAGCTCTCCAGGAGCAAGACTGAGCTTCCTACTTACACCAGGGCAGTGATGCCACACACACACACACACACACACACAAACAAACAAAGCAACTGCATTCACTGCTAACTGGAAAGGCAGCAATTCAAAACCCCCAGTCCAGTCGCTCCATGGGAGAAGGATGAAAACTTCTACTCCGGTACAGAGTTACAGTCTTGGAAATCCTTGGGGGCAGTTCTACCCCGTCCTATAGTGTGACTATCGAGCACCTTTGACTTGATGGCAGTGAATTTGTTTTGTTTTGTTGTTGTTTAGTCATTGATACAAATCCACCATATGTTTTACCCCTGAGTGAAATGGTGTAGCAAACTCTAGCTAGCAAGCTTCACTTCAGGGTTTTAAGGAATGACCAAAGGAACTAAGCTTGTTAAAAATACTAAAATTGCTCTAGGAACATGCAGGCACGTGCACAAATCTTAACTCTTCCCTGACAGATTGCTCATTCTGGGGCAAGTGCCACTATTTTACTTTACTGAATTAAAAGAAAGGAAGGTGAGACCAACAGCCGCTCCCAAATGGTGTGTAATTAAGTCTTGCCTTCTCTCCACTATCTCCTGTTTCTCAGAATCTAGAAGAATAAGCCTCTCCTTGGTGGGCATGGATCCTGTGGAGCAGCATCTTGCTCTGGGAGCACCTGGGGTGACTCTTAGGAGCATTTTCCCAAATGCTAGGATTTGCTTCTGTCAATGACTTTTCCAGGGTGCGGATATTGCATGCAGTATGAAGTCAACTGCCTTAATCCCTGCCCTGCCCCCCAGCCACTGCAGCCACCTTTGGAAACACAGAAATTTTAGAGGTTTCAAGGTAAAAGAAGGAATGGAGCTAGTGAAGAGCTTTCAAGGTAAAAGAAGGAAGGAAAGTAGTGAAGCGCAGAGACATTTTCGGGATATAGCCACATAGAACTGGCATCTCTGCTAGTCGGAGATATATTTGCTGTAACCCTTCCAGAAAGAGCCAGTGCAAATAAGTACGTGAGGACTGAAGGGCTGTGCAGTCTCAGCACAAAGGTGGAGCTGCTGTCAGTGCCATGGAGCCCTTCCTGACTCGTGGCAACCTTCTGGGTGTCAGAGGAGAACTGTTCCATAGAGGTTCCAAGGCTCTGACTTTGGGGGAGCAGGTTGCCACGCCTTTCTTCAGAGTTCCCTCAATGCTTTAGAACCACCAACCTTTGTTGAAAGATTGTTCAGCCATTTGTTTAACCATTTGCAACTCTTGAAGACTAGGTACGTTTGCACATAAGCACTCTGGTTGTGCTATGGCTTTAAATAGAGTAGCTGAGATGAGCAAATGTTTTGTTTTGTTTTCCCCTTTAAGATGAGACATATAGCCTGTGATTCCTGAATTGGTAAAAGTGAAAATTCCAAAAGGAGCAACTAGACTTTAATGGGAGGAAGAGCATTTACTGGAATCTCACTGTCTTCTTCCACATCCATCTCCTTCTCTTGGTTTCTTTCCTTTTTATTGACTCTTCATTTTCTACTTTAAAGTTATTTATTCCAGAAAATTTGCTCAACAAACTTTATACCTAAAGATCACCTCTTTTTCTCTCACCTCCTGTTCTCCCCCGACTATTTTCACAAGGAGCCCTGCTGGTACAAGGGTTAAGTGTCTGGCTGTTGACTGAAGGACTTGAGTGTTGAATGCACCAGCTGTGCCACAGGAGAAAAATCTGGAGCTCAAGCTGCTCAAAGATGATAGCCTAGGAAAACCAATGCAACAGTTCTTCTCGGCCATATCATGGGAATTAACTTAGCACCATAAAGCAACAGTTCCTTGGGCTTGGAAGCGTTTGTTCCCTACTAATTTTTCTGTCTGTGATTGCAGAGGTTACAGACAAATTTGATGTGTGTTGCTTCTTCTATATACTGAGTTTGAGGTTAAGAGCCCTGAGTGCCACATACCAACTGTGCTCAGTTGCTTAGCTAAGGGTTGGCAGTTCTAGCCCCTATGCAGGAGAAATGACTGGCAATCTGCTTTCATGAATAAAGAGTACAGTCAAGAAAGACCTATGGGACTGTTGAATCTACTTGATGGTGATGGGCTTGGTTGGTTGTATTTTGGTTTTAAGTTCGAGGTATGGAAAATCTAATCTCTTGGTTAATAAAAGAAGACAAACTTAATTTTTATATAATGGGGAAATTATTTTATATTGGTGGCAGACATTGCAGAACATGTACATGTATACCACCTTTGTGTATGTGTGTTGTAAAAATATACATATACAAAAAATATATATATATACTATAGACATAAATTGAACAGGGCATGAACATAGAGGTTTGACAAGTTTTTCTACATATGTATTTATATGTACTAAATACATATCCTTGGATGTAATAGAGCATATAGGGGCAAGATTACGAAAGTCTCTTAGCAATAAACATTTCTTGAGGGAATCAATTGCTGGGTTTGTCAGAGGCGGGTCTGTGGACCAAGTGTTGAAAGACATCAAAGTCATATAGCATAAGCTAGCCCAGAGAGGCAATGTTTTACACCCTACTTTGACCAGCAACCACCAAGGTCTTAAACACTTGTAACTGGTCTCTCCTCTGGAAAAAAACCAGAAGCATGAAAACATACCAGTGGACTAATGAGCTACACAGACACCAACCTCCACAACCAGAAGAATGAAGTAGTGCCCAGCTACCAACACTAACTCCTATGAAAAGGATCACGCTAGGAGGTTCCGGATTGAATGGGAAAACATGTGGAACAAACCTCAAAATCATACAAAAGACCAGACTTACTCTCTGCTAGAGACTGGTGGAGCCCAAGACTAGGGCCCTTAAATACCTGTCAAGCCTGGAACAGAATTTACCCCAGGACTCAACTTTCAATCCGACATTAGAAAGGCCTGTAAAGGAAACACTTAGCACGGAGCAGGTGCACACTTTTAAGGACCATCAACCATAGGAGAGTCAAAATAGGGAGGATGCGAAAAAGGAGAGAAAAAAGAGTGGAAATGGTCAACCCAGAACTCGTTGGGAGAGTAATATTTAATTGCGGCGATTGCAATCAGTGTCATAAGACAAAATGTGCATGAACTGTTGAAACCAATTTTCTCTGTAAGCTTTCATTTAAATAACAATGAAACGTTGAAGAAAAAAAATTCTGTAAAAGGCAGAAACTTCTCAGAGAAAAAAAAAAGCAAAACTTCTTTCCAAAGGAGTAAGAGTGCTCCCTGTCCAAGGCGGCCCTGTGGCGTCTGGCTCTCACCCGCGGCCCTTGCTGTGAGCGTTTGTCGGGGCTGTGCTCACATGTAGGTCCATATTGTGCACACTGCCTGCTCCAGCGCCACACTCACAATTGTGACGCTCGGGCCCATTGTGGCGGCCGTTGTCAGTCCATCTCAGAAAGCACCTTTCTCTTTTGCACTGCCGCTCTCCCCCTCATGATGTCCTTATCCAAGGACTGATCTCTGGGACAGAGCCTTGCCATCCTCACTCCTCTGGAGCATTCTGACTACTTTGTCCAAGCCCCTGGTGACCACTACACAAGGTATCCAAGGCTGTAAATCCGGATGGGAGCACACAGCCTCATCGTTCTCCCATGGAATAGCTGATAGCCCTAAACTTTGACTATGAGTTCAATTCTTACCCAATGGCACCACCAGGTTCTCAGAGGTTCCCCCCCCCACACACACACACACCAAAAAAGTGCTTACTTTACCCAGTTTTAAGTAGATTTCTCTGACATTCCTAACCTGTTCAGCCAACACCACTGTTACCAAGTTTTTCATCCTATGAAATGGAAATAGTACTCAGTAGGCATTAACTTCCCATCACTCTCAGCCCTGTTAAACTTTTGCATCTTTGCATTTGCCTGATCTAGACATTTCTTCTAAGTGGCATCACATATTTGTCTTTTGTGTCTGACTGATTTCACTCAGTGTATTGCTTTCAGTGTTCATTCATGTCAGTATATCCAGAACATTATTTTCTGACTGGATTGTCTTTCACTGTCAAACCTTTGTCAACCTTCAGTTTCAGGAACATTGGGTTGTTTCCATCTTTTGCTGTTGTGAATAATGCTGCGATGAATGAACATTTGCATACAAACAGCTGCTGAACTGCTTTTCCAAAGAAAGTATAAGTTTTTGTGGCCAGAAGTAACATTTACAGGTAGAATTACAAATGAGCTTCATGCCTAAACAATCACTTGATTTTCCGTAGTGGTCCCTACAGTGGTTTCTGTAGGTTTCCTGAGTTGGAAGGCTGCGTCATGGTCTTGAATCACAACTAGGCCCGATGTCATCCTGGGCTTCCCGAGCAGGTGGCATCTCCTCTAGAGTGCAGCTTGTCTGCAATCACTGTTCTTTATGTACCCGCTGCTTCACCCCTGCTCAGCACTCACTGTCGGCCTACCTGAGTTCCAGTTTCTCACGCACCTTGGTCTATTCATCCTTCTGTCAGCAAGCTGCAGCTTAAAGGATAAAGTTTGTAAACAGATGATGCTGGGTTGAAGAACAGTAGCTTTTGTGAAAATGTTGAGCCGATGCCTGCCATTTGGTAGGAACATAAATGATGCTTCTTTTCCCCACCATCCTTACATTGTTTTTGGGGTGCTCTCTGATGCCTTTTTTTATTAAACATTTTACTGGGGGCTCATACAACTACCATCACAATCTATACATCCATCCATTGTATGCAAAGCACATTTGTACACTTGCTGCCATCATAATTCTCAAAACATTTTCTTGTCACTTAAGCCCCTGGTATCAGCTCCTCGTATTCCTCCCCCCATGAACCCTTGATAATTTATCAATTATTATTTTGTCATATTTTACATTGTCCGATGTCTCCCTTCACCCACTTCTCTGTTGTCCGTACCCCAAGGAGGAGGCCGTATGTAGATCCTTGTAATCGGTTCCCCCTTTCTGCTCCACCTTGCCTCCACCCTCCTGGTATTGCCACTCTCACAACTGGTCCTGAAGGGTTCATCTGTCCTGGATTCCCCATGTTTCCAGTTCCTATCTGCACCAGTGTACATCCTCTGGTCTAGCTGGATTTGTAAGGTAGGTTTAGGATCGTGACAGTCGGGGAGGGGGGGCGGGGGAGTAGCATTTAAAGAACTAGAGGAAAATTGCATTTCATCATTGCTACACTGAACCCTGACTGGCTCTTCTCCTCCCCACAACCCTTCTGTACTCAACCGGGGGACATGCCTGGAGGTCAACGAACAGACCTTGAACTATTTACAGTTTTTTCTTTTGTTATTTTTAGTTTTTTTTACTTATTTATATATTTTTCTGGACATTGGTTTTTGCTTGTCATCATTTTGTTTTCTTTTGTTGCTTCATCTTGGGATGTATTTTTGTACATATTATTATCTCTGCGAGTGTATCTAGATAAGATAGGCTGGATGAACATCTGGAGCAGAAAACAATAGGACTGATGCTTCTGGGAGGACGTGGGAAATGGGCAGGTGGGGGAAAGGAGGTGGTGTTGCCTAACCCAGGGATAAGAGAACAACAAGTGATCCCAAGCCAGTGATAAAGTGGATGTGAGGGACCTGATAGGGATTGTTCAAGAGTCATGGAACAGATAGAAATTACTGAAACCCGATTGAAGGCCGATTCCTTTTCCTTAGGAGGTTTACAGATCCAGGTACTTCAGTGAATTCATAGTTTAAAACCTAGAAAAGAGCCTGTCTATATTACGCAAACAGACCCCCTCCCATCCAGTCAATTCTGACTCAGAGCAACCTTATAAGACCGGATCGGACTGCCCCTGTGGGTTTTGGAGGCTGTGACTGTACAGCAGTTGAATAAGATAACCCAGCTCGAGGTTGGTGGCCATGTATGCATTCCCTACTACACAGGGACTCTTGTAGAACTCAGACAATAATGTTACTTCTACATTCTCTTTCCGGGACTTTTTTCTTTTTTGATACTTTGATTTTCTGAGCAACAAGACACACCTGGGAAGTTGATGGTTTCTCTTCAAGTTCCATCTTGGGCACTCAGGATAGAGATGCAAGGAATATAATGTAAGCAAGAAATATAAGCTGCTGGGAATTTTTGTACTGGAAAGAAAAAATGCATACCTTTAAAAATAACTCTTAACCTGTTCTTTTTTTTTTTTTCCCCAGTATTCCTTAGGCCAGGATCCTAGCTCACCAGAGCATAAATGAGCTCATTCCAAAGCCAATATTAGAATCACCATAGTCCTCTAAGTGGGACAGGGAAAAAACGTTTTACTGTGTGTGGCACATTTCGCACCTGTAAGACAGAACAGTAGTTCTTTCCTTCCAGGGCTGTTAGTGGGATAAATGCGATCTCACAGGCTGCTGCAGCAGCGCCTGGCACTTGTAAATGGTTAAAAAAAATCTGAGCTCTTGATGGCACAGTGTCATTCTTGTGTGCATGCATGGGTGTCATCCTGTAATCCATGAGTTTTGTGTCTTTTCTGCATGCACACATACCCTGCCTAACCTTTTTCCTGTACCTGCTTTTCTTCCAGTGAGGTCTGCCAAGCCTTAGTGAAACACAGCTGTGGAATCAAAGGAAGTTTACCATTACAGAAACTCCATTTGGTTTCACGGAGTATTTCTCATTTGCATCATCCCACCTTAAAGCTTCAGAGACCCCAAATAAGGACATCCTTTCAACCCCTCTCTTCTCTGACTAACCTTCCTTTACGCAAATTGAAGCTGTCTCCAGCTAAATATGGCTACCAGCCCCGTAGACATTTTTGGCCAGCAAGACTAGCCGCAAGGCTCTTGAAGCTTCGATATATCGTACTGGGGTCTGCTGTGGGCGGCGGCTACACAGCCAAAAAGGTGAGTGTCGTTTTCCTATTGGTGTTCCACATATTTCAGCTTGCTTTTCTTAAGGTTGTACAGTCTAAGTAAGTAAGGCCATGAATCTAGTCCTTTTTTTTTTTTTTTTCCCCTTGAGAAGTTTTATTTATTTATTTATTTATTTTTATTTATTTTTATTCATTTTATTGGGGACTCATACAGCACTCATCATAATGTATACATACATACATACATACATACATACATACGTTGTGTCAGTAGTTACATGAATCTAGTCCTTTAGTGCATTCTCTTTAGATACCTGTGTGTTTGTGTTTGCTGTGTGCTAGATTGTTTAATGGTGCTAATAAGAAACCATCTTCAGAATCTCTGTTGTAATCATGGGCACTAAAAGCAGCCTGCAGGGTATGTCCTGGGCTGGAAGTGGAAGCCTTGCTTTGTTTTATAGTTTGGCCTTTGGTGCTCTAGGGAGACCAGAGAGTGAGGCAAGGTCCAGACCACCATCCATCTACTGGTGGTTCTAGGGTACGTGGCCAAGGCCTCCTG
Organism: Nesogale talazaci; assembly: GCA_004026705.1. Classification (NCBI taxonomy): domain Eukaryota; kingdom Metazoa; phylum Chordata; class Mammalia; order Afrosoricida; family Tenrecidae; genus Nesogale; species Nesogale talazaci. The sequence continues at coordinate 275,234 of PVJH01000640.1, forward strand.
ACTCCCAGCTCTGTGCCTTCTGTTCCACAGCATTACTTAAAGCCAGGTCATAAACCTGCTTGCAATAGCAGTCTATTTTGAGTTTATATTTCCCATATTTAGTTAAAGACTACTTACATATGTTCCAAGCATGTCTGCTAGTTTATGTTTAGAGGAACTGAGTCCTCTAAATATAAATTTAAGGAACATTAACTATGTTCCTTAAATATTTGTTTGCATATTACATTGCTCTCAGTAGATTTACCTAGTTTAAAATAGTGCTATCTTTATTTTTCTATTGCCTTGTGTGTGTTTGATTGACATACTTTCTTATTTTCTAGACTTTTGATCAGTGGAAAGATATGATACCTGACCTTAGTGACTATAAATGGATTGTGCCCGACATTGTGTGGGAGATTGATGACTATATAGATTTTGGTTTGTATCAACACCATTCAAGTTTTTCTTGTTATTTCCTGAGGGAAGAGATATCATATAACATAATTGTGAAACTCATGTATAATGCAGGGAAATTTTATTTTAATGCTAAGGTTGTAGAATGTCAAAGCAAATTCATAAGAAAGAAATTGTTTTTGAGACCATTATTTTTACACAGCTATTAGGGAACACAAATATTAGGGGACATCTTCCTTTCATTTTATATTTGTGTGGTTACTGTTCCTATTTCCTTTGAAACTGTCCTGTAGTCAGGGTGAGCATTCATTTCTGTGCCTTGGCTTTTGCTAGAGAACACAGAGTCTGTCCGCCTTGTCCCAACATCCTGTGTCCACACACAGATGCCCCATCGCCCCCTCACCCACTTTACTCCTTTGGCTACATGATATGCTTGCATCAACTTTTTGGAACCGGCATCCTTACGATTCTATTTGTCTCCAGAGTGGTTTCTCACCACCCTCAGCCCTTGCCCCTTTTTAAAATTCCAAATCGTCAGTTATTACTCGTTGTGACCCTCTGACAGATTAAAGCTGTTCCTTCTACCTGTATTCATTATGGGAGTAGACTGCCCCCTCTGTCCCCTGAGGAGTGGCTACTGGTTCAGACTGCTAAGCCTTCAGTTATGGCTGCGTGCTTAACACTGTACTATCAAGAGATAAGGGAAAAAAGTATATTTCATCAGTGTGGTTGCCAGTAACTCATGTTGATATTTGAAAAGAATTTTTTTTCATTACACTCCTTGCTTGACAATTTCTCTTATTTCTTAGCTTAAGTGTCTGGAAGTGGATTCAATCTCATTTTTTTCACAGCACTCAGATAAAATGTGTGCTTCTTTGAATTACTCTTTCCGATTGTTTTTGACATTCACGAGGAGAACTTTTCAACATCTGCTAGGGCTGCAGTGTAGGGGCGAGGACCGTGGATTCTGGAGTGAAGATTGCCGGGCTGGACCCTGAGCCACTGGCTCCGTGCTGTGTGAGAGACAAGTGACTCAGCGCCGTGGTCAGGTTCTTATCTGTACGCAGTGGGTTAACATCAGGCTTGAGCAAGCTACTCCTGCTAGAGCGTTCAAGGACATTGGCTAATCATTCTCACTTTATGACATTTAACTGTTACATCCTCCAGAGAAAATTTCTAATTCAGAAAATCTTCTAAGTTGATGCCAAACTTTAGCAAGGTTTTTGAGTGATAGTAAATAATAATGATTTAACCATTTTATGAAGAAAGTAGCGGAATTAAAATTTAAACTTGTCTTGGACTTGTGGAGACTTTCTCATAGCTGATAATGAGTCTGAGGTACTCTCAGGTGCAAAGAACTCCCAAACTTGACTACCACTGAGTTGCTTCTGACCATAGGGTAGACCCTTTAGGGGAGAGGTACACTGTGCGTTTCTGATGCTATAACCCACACATGGAAAAGAAAGCCCTGTCTTGCTTCTGATGAGTAACTGCTGGTTCCAAACCACTGACTTTGTGTTTTTTTTATTTACCATTTTTAGTAAAGGACTATTTACATATGTTCCAGGCTTGCCTGCTAATTTTTTTTTTTTTTGGTAGAACTGAGTCCTATTAGCTGTGTTTCTTTTTTTTTTTTTTTTGCATATTGCACTACGTAGATTTACATAATTTAAAATAGTGCTATCTGTATTTTTCAGCCCAACACATAATCCACTATGTCACCAGGACACTTTTAAGTCTTCATAAAGACTCTGAAAAGAAGACAGTAATGGAATTCTGTCCTTGAACTTGTAGTAGGATTTCCTGATCTGTATTAATGAATCCAGGTCATGTGCTTCCAAAACATAATGTTCCTCTGCAAAACATTTAGCCTGTATAACTTTCTGAGTCTTTTTTTAACTTTCAAGCCTTATAGAAAAATCATCAAGGGCTGAGCCCCGGTGGCGTAAGTGGTTGAGTGCGGAACTGCAACCCGTGGGGTGGCTGGGTAGTGCCCAGGACCACCAGAGGCAGTGATGCCCACCAAAAAAAAGAAAAATCATCAAAATAACATATCACTTCTGATATAGTGTTTATAATAGAAACATCCAAATATTTAATGTAAATGTATATATACTGTTAGTTAAATTTCAGATAACTTTTAAAATCAATTGAAAATTTTTTGAGAATGTGTATATATTTTATCTTCTCCAGAGAAAATCAGAAAAGCCCTTCCTAATTCAGAAGACCTCACAAATTTGGTTCCAGACTTCGACAAGCTTGCAGAGAGCCTCAGTTTACTGAAAGACTTCTTTACCACAGGTATGGAAAGGTCTCTGTTGTAGCTAATTTGTTCCAGTTCAAGAACTACAGAGGAAAAATACAGTATTTATGCTTTAATTCCCTCTTTTAAATTTTAAAAATTATTACAAAGGTAAAGCAAGTTGAAATACATACACAAACACCACATGAGAAAGTTTCCTTCCTAGTAGTTGTTCCCTTTATTCATCCATTAAAGTAGGAAGGTGTAAGAGCGTACACATCCTCGGCGTTAGACAGTTACATGTGTACGTGTCCCTGACAGCTAGATGAGACTTCCAGTTTGCTTACTTTTCATCACTGGTTGCAGCCTGTTGGGTGATCATCAAAAATTTTCCCTTCAGGTGAAGTTGTAGTAAGGTGACTCATGGCACATTTGCCCAATCACTACCCTGTCATGATAGGAATCGGAGATCTCGGCTATATTTGTTTGCTCACCCCTATTTCCCCTTTTGCTGATTTTTCACAGGTCACAAATTGGTTAGTGAAATCATAGAAGCTTCTGATCTACTGCTCTTGTTAGGTGTGTAAACAGACATTTTTGCTGACCTTAACATGCCTTCTCAATGCTTCTAATAATCTAGTTGCAAATAAAAATTTCCGACCAAATTATACTGCTGCTTATGCTGAATTTTAAAACTCCAGAACTATATCAGGCAAACTATCCATTAGGTGGAAATAATACAAAAATTATTTTCTGGTAACCTAGAATGCCTAAATATGTATCTGTTCTAAGAGTAAAGCTATTAAAGGGCACAGTTTACTTAGCCAAAATATTTTCTTGAAATAGATCTTAATGTTTTTGATAAATGAAATGAAAAGTAATTTTAGTATGTCTCATCTGCCTTGTCTTGGCTGCAATTGTGAGCGGAGTCTCCAACTGTATGTGGTCTGTGATGGCAGTGTTGTATGGCCAATTTGCAAATACTCTCTTGGAAAGGAATCCTTACCAAAGATTGCCATATTTTTCTAACTGTACATTTATGAATGTGTTGTTTTGGAAGCCTAGGTAGATTAGCAGTATTTTTCCTTAAAATACACATTGTTTTCTAAAAGTAATTATTTCATGCTTTGGTTATGGGTTGCTCTAAAAATCCATTAATCTTTTAAATGGCATTATTTGCAGTATAGTTTAGAGTCCTGATATCATTGGAAAATTTAAAGGATTGAATCTTTATCTTTAAGGTTCACCTGGAGAAACAGCATTTAGAGCAACAGATCATGGACCTGAAAGTGACAAGCACTATAGAAAGGTAAGTATGAAGGAGAGTTCTTCATCTAGGGAGTCTTGAAGGATTTTCTATGAATTTTTCACCTGCTTGAAAGATGTGAATGTGGTAACATCTGAGGAGCAGTAGCATCAAATAGACGCATTATTACTAATGTTAGTGAAAACACAAGGAATTAGGTGATAAATCTAGAAATACAATTAGAGACACTTATTCCTCCAGGTTTATTCTGTTTTGTTACTAGATACGGGTGGGGAAAAGCTGGATTAGACCAAACCAGCAGACTTATTTTCTCTAGGACTTCTCATGCCTGAATTTGCTCTTGGTCATTATGAATCTCCAAGAGATCTACTTAGCAATAGAGGAACACATGAACACACACACACACACACACACACACCCCTGCCTCCCCTACCCCCATGACATTTTTCTAGGGGCTGATATTAGGGGAAGTACTGTGGAACCAAGGAATATATCATGTTTGATACATTGTAAGTAAAATTACATAAGGGGTTATTTATAAGCATTATCAAAATCCACATAAAAACTATCAGAGACCAGGCTGAGCCTCGGTGGCGTAGTGGTTGTGCGCGGGACTGTGGCTCACTGGGTTGGAGGTTCAATTCAGCTCCCAGGAGCAAAGGTTGGACCTCCTACACCCACCACCAGAGGGCAGTGATACCTAAAAAAAAAAAAAACAACTATAGGAGAATTGGTGAGGTGAATTAATTTTGCTGTATGTCTGTATCATGAATTAGTCTGATGTTTTCCTAGTCTTTTATCATTTTTTTGGATTTGAAAAATAACTGATTCCTTGAAAATTAAAAAAAAATTCAATAAAGGACTAATGGAAAAGCATTTTATGAACATTTAAAACATAAGTATAAAATACATAGCTCTTACATGAAAGATTTTAACACATGAAGGGAAATGATTCTGTATTTTTTGAGAAAGTAGGAAGAAAATATAATCCCCATGTATATGGTCCTTCATTTTTGAGCTTTTTACTTGGTAATCTAAATTTTAAATCACTGTGTTGCAGTTATTTTCCATTCCAGTGTAAACATCAAAAAACAAACAAACCAGGACACAAGAAAGCAAAAAATGGAAAAGAAGTAGGCACTCTCTGGGACCATTCAAAGTTAATTGAAGTGAAGTGAAGGGCTTGAGCAGGGTGCAAGAGTCAGATGATGTGACGTGAGTCAGACAATATGAGCAGCACGATGAACTTGGTCTCACTGGGCTTGGGACTTGTTCTAGAAGGTTATAATCAAGGTCTTCTTAGTATTTTCACAATTTGAAACTACCAGTGTCTACAGAAAGCTAATTATAGCTCCACATATGACCTCACAAAATAACTGCTTGTCTGTGGACACTAGTTATATATGTTACTAACTAGCATTCAAATGCTGTGTCAGCTGTCTTTCATTAAAAAAAATAAAAGTTTAATAGCATTCTTTCATTAGTAAAAATGGAAAAAAATAGAACCATTTATTAATAAATGTTTTTGTTAATATAATTAAAGCATGTGTTCCCTGGAGAAAAAATAGTAGAAAGTGCCATTGATATGAACTGAATAATATCCTTGAAACCTGGAAACCTTCTGAATGACTTGAAGACAGACTGAGAACTGGTCCAGTGAGCCTATTTTAGTGAGGTAATGGGCTCATTTGATTTTTAAATAAGAAGATTTCTTATTTAAAGAGATGACAATATGCAGAGATGGCAAA